>SZWC01005274.1:68089-87482 GCA_023375785.1 Penium margaritaceum
CCCCCCCCTTGCGGTGAACACCTACAGCCATCTCCTCAGAGATGGAAGGGAGCAAGCAACATGACCAAATCCAAGTTGTGTACACCGTGACGGTTTCACTAGCTGGACGGTGTCACCGTCCAACTGTCCACCACTCAACCGCATTTTTCATACACCGCGTTGGCATGCTTCAATGGCCTATGGCACATGGACCTTGCAAAAGTCTTCATACTCTACACTGGCCAACTCCCGGCCATCAAACGCCCCTTTCTCAACCCTGAGCCGAGCCGAAAACTTCTCAGTGTTGATGTCCAGCAGCCTCGCGAGGCATCCCCTGTAGGCGCCGTTCACTATTCTCACGAGCCCACCCAATTTTGGCAAGACAGTCTCCAGCTCCGCCTGGTCCACTCTGACAACCGTCCCATCGCAAAGCATTTCGATTTCGCCCACGTATTTGTCCACCACTTTCCGCACCAAGCCCTTCTCTTTGTAGTACCCTCGCTCCTTCAGTGACTTGCTCAGAACCTTCACCACAATCCCCTCAGCTAGCCAGTAGTCCTTCCGGTTGCTTCTCTCCTTGACTCTTTCTTGCTCCTCCATCAATGCTTCCAGAGTGCTCTTTCCTTTTGATTTAGGTCCGGCACCACCTTTTGCTGCAGCCAAGGTGTCAGATGGCCTTTCTGCGTCTTCGTCAAAGAAAAGGACTGCACTGGCCGCCTGCTTTGATGCAGCAGGTTCGCCTCCAGCTGGATCCCGCTTTGTAGATGGCGGAGCAGCTTGCTTGCTTGATGAGCCACTGAAGCCGAAGGCAATCTTGGCACCGCTGTCAGGATCACGCTGCAGAAGCTTCTTCTCCAGCTCGACTGGGGTCTCGTCAACCTTGGCAGTCTTGGCCGCTCTCTCAATCTGCGCCTCAATCTCCCTGGCGTGCCTCTCCTCCTCCGCCAACTCCGCCCGCTCCCGCTTCAGCTTCTGGCCCTCCTTGAACAAAGTTTCAGATTCCCTGTCGATGTAAGTGATGAACCAGCCCTTGGGCGTGTCCTCCACCTTGCAGAGGCCCTCGACCCCCAGAAACTTCACAAAATCGGTGAGGGTCAGCCAGCGGGTGGAGTTCATGTGCACGTGGTGCCGATCTTGAATGTACTCGTTGTACACGATGTTGGCGGAGACCCGGCTGAAGCGGTGGCAGCGCCGCATGTGCTCCATGAATGTCTCCAAGAACTCCTCCGAGTAGCCCTCCACGAACCTCTCCGGGTTGTGGCCGAACACCTGCATCTGCCGCTGGTGGCCCTCCGACATGCAGTGGCACTTGAACCCGTTCTCGTCGCGGCACTGCTTCTGGCACATCTGGCAGTACCAACGAAGCTTCTGGAGGCCCTTGGCCTTGATGCGGTTGGCGATGGCCTTGGGCGTGAGGAAGTCGTTCTTCCCCATGGCGTTTCGTTAGTGGCGATCGTTGAACGGCGAATCTTCAAGACCGCCGGCGCCGCAAGACACGGACCCACACTTCACAGGCGGCGCCGACAGAGAAGGCGCAGGTTGTTAATTCCAGCTCAGGAGATGGGACGCGTGGCGATAGGAGATGGTTTTCCTTCCACGGCTACGACTTGCCCTCGCGGAAGTGCTAAGGGCATGTCGACGAGGAAGGCACTCCTATTGGCCAAAGTGCATATGAAAACGGATTTCTCGGAGCAAGCCAGCGACAATGGCACCGAGACGAGCCATACGCCGCTAGGTCCGAAAACGATCCAGACATGACCTTGTGCTACGTCCCTCACGTAGAAGAGTTCCCAAAACTCCGTGTCTATTTTTATCCTTACATCCTTGGGTCTTAAATGTTATGCCTAACTGAGCCTACATAGTGAACAGGAAGAATTTGCGGGGCAGAACAAGATTAAGACAAGAGGCAGGTGTTGCACGCAAAGCGTGCATAGGGTTACATAGTAACCGAGCAAAAGTATTCGTATTAGTACCTCTCAAGAGGCTAAATAATTGCCCGCAATCTGGACCACATAATGGAAGGTTTGCCATGAGACTTTACCTCGTCTGTTGAAGCCAAAATTGGTTGTAAATGGACTGCCAAACTGTCACCTGCATTCGTTCAAACTATTTTTTTTTGTTCGCCCATGTGTGCTCTTAAACATTGTGTATGGTTTGGGCAAATCTTCCTAAATTACTTCAAGCTATGCTGGATTTATTCAAGCTTGTGTGGATGTCAAAGCGAAAAAGACAACCAAAAATTGACCGAATGCGCTTGACGATACACTATTATGTATAAACATTCACCAACATATTTAAGAAAAACCTCTAAAGGCATTTCTTCTTAGTCTTTTTTATGAATATAGTTCGATCTGATGATGAATTCATTTATATGATATGATTATGTTCTTTTATTGTGAACATGCTAGTTTCACACGTCTACTATGAACTTCACAAAAAATGATCTTCGAAATTTTGGATGAATTTTGGATTTTTCCTTCTGTTACAAAAAATGAGGTGACGTAATTATAGGCAGGATTAAATTTATTTACCTTCTTCTATAACTTTGGTTGAATTTCTTTTCTTTCATTTGCATGTGAACCCTGTTTAAAGCTGGGTTCACGAGTCTAAAGAGTTTGCCATGAAGACCAGTTCCGTGAAACAGGACAGGGCGAGGCCAAGGAGCAGCGACATAGAGGGGGAAAAGCAAAATTAAATTCTGCTCGCCAGTGGACTCGAGGGTTTGGACCCAACCCAACGTACAATCCTTACACTTTTGTCTTGGCATCGGACTGGTCATTCCGTACTATCCGGGGTCTGTCCGGACATCTAGGTCGATGTCCATGATTTTTTTCTTGTCGGCCGACCCTAGCCATGTGTCCGCGGACTTGGGGGGGCATACAGTCCGACAATTTCTCGCACCCTGATCGGTGGATATGTCAGGAAACTGACTGATCCACCAATCACGATTTTCTTCAGAGTCGTTTGGCACGCGAATCGATTGTAATAGGGTTACTATGTAACCAAAAATGGGACATCAGAGCAATTTACAATCAGCGGTAAGTGTACTTTGATAACAAGTGTTGAAATGGTCAAACACATACATACAAGTGTTGAGTTACAAAATGAGGCTTTGTCCGGGTCGTTGGGTTGATGGTCGAGCGACGCCTGTGGTGTCGCGTCGTGAGTGGTCGGATTCGAGAAGCTCCCCGGGGATATCAAGGAACTCTGAGGATCGACGTCAAAGATGCAAGATGCATCTTCATTAATCTGGATATGTCTCGATGTGTCAAGGAGTCGTCTGAAAGGTCGTGACACTTCTGTCATAGATTCTCAAAAGTGGTCGGAGTTGTCAGAAAGTTGGAGAAGGTTCGTCGGAGGGCAAGGGAATTTGGCCAAATTGCCCTCGATCGTCGGAGTGAAATTTTAGGTCTTGTTGCATGGTGGGCTATTTCTGTAATGACAGAAATGTCCACTCACAAAAAAAAGGGACTCGTCTACGTCTGGTATGTAACACTTCCCCCCCTTTTAGCCGCGACGTCCCGGCACGCGCAAAGATGTGGCCCGGTGACGACAGTAACAGCTGTCACTCAGGTGATTGACATTTCTGAGGTTGTCATATGGTTACCAACTGTTATGTGCAGCGTCGTAACCGTGCCACTTGACAAGATATTATGTTGTTTTCCATGTCATTGATGGCCGAGGATGTCCTCGATGATGTACTCTGTGTCTTCTTCCAATTGGACGGGGGGAGGGGGAGGGACGTCCCTACCGGGGAAGTTCTCTTCAGGGTCTCAGTAGTGCTTGAGTCTGGTGATATGAACCACAGGATGAACATGCATGGTTTTGGGGAGTTTGAGTCGCGTAACCACAGGGTTTTTTCATGCGTTCGATCTCAAACAGTCCCAGCCATCACGGTTTGAGCTTCGAACAGTTGCCTCCCTGGAGTTTGATGTTGGTCGAGTTGAGGAGAACTTTGTTGGCAGCAGCGAAAACATCGTCGCAACGATGTCAGTCAGCTGCTCGTTTCATCGCTGCTTGCGTCCTCGCAAGTGTATGCCATGTTTCATCCCACATGGTGGAGAAGTCGCGGCGTTGGACGTCAACCGAGGAAATGTTGCTCTAGCTGTGTAGTCAGACAAGTGTGGCGAGAAGCTTTCCATATACCAGATCAAACAAAGTTTTCCCCGTTGCGGTGGAGATTGTCAAATTACATGCAATTTTGGCAGTTGCAAGTTTTTGTGCCCACCCCGTCCCATGAGGTTCACATAATCTTCGAAGACGTTTTTCAAGCATTTGGTGGGTCCGCTCAGACAAGCTGTGCGTTTGAATATGGAATGCCATTGAACGCTGGCTCCGACTGTCGTAGCGGGTCATCATTTTGCGCCAAAAACAACTAGTGAATCGACGGTCCCTGTCGCTTATGATAGTCCTCGGCACGCCGTGTAGCCACACGCTTATTTAAACAAATTCGTGCTATTCTTTTGGTGGTGATAGTGGTCGTAGTCAGAGTAAAGTAAAAAAATTTGGAAAGCATGTCGATTACCTCGAGGATTGCGTCGTATCCCTTGGGTGTGACCGCTAGTCTTGTGACAAGTCCATGGAGATGTCATTCCATGGTTCCATCGGGCTGGGGAGCTATTGCAGAAGTCTGGGTGGCCATGTGCAACCGAATTTTTCTTACTGGCACGTATCGCATGATTTGTAGAAGTTGGCCAAATCGGATTGCATATTGTCCCACCAGTAGTGTTTTGTCACCTTATTCAGCGTCGTGTCCTTTCCAAAATGTCCACCTGGGCGAGTGTCGTGGCACTCCTCGAGCAACATGAAGCGGAATTCATCGTTCAGGGGAACCATTACCTAGTGAGTGAATGGTCACCGCCAATAGGGTACGTCAGACCAGAATTTTGCTTTCTTGTATCCACCATGCTAGTCGTAGCCTGGTGTGAACAACTACTCGAGATACGGATCTCGCTGCAGTCGTAGCATTGTTGCATCAATCATCAGATCTGGTCATTGGCTGAGTGTGTCTACTGGGTTGGTTTTTCCTGGCCGGTACACGACAACGTAGTCGAACCCAAATTCGATTAACTCCATCCATCGGATTTGACGTTGAATGAGGTTTGGCTACATCTTCAAATATTTCAGCGCATGCTAGTCGGTGCGCATGATTCATCGGCGAAATTCAAGATAGCATCTCCATGTCTTAAATTCATGTAAGACCACCAACATCTCCTTCGCGTGTACGACGTGGTTAAGTTCAGGTCTGCATAGTTTCATTGACATGCATGCAGACAGTTGCTCACCGTTGTCGTGGTCTTGTAGGTGGACTGTGCCGATGGCTCGATCTGAGGCGTCCGTAACCATGATGTAGTCGACCGTTGGATCGGCTAATCGTAAGGTTGGCGTCAAGGTCAGAGTGTTCCGTAAAGCGGGTGACGCCTATTGCTTGTTGTCTCCCCAACGCCACTCATTTTCATTCACAACGAGGGCGGAGAGAGGCGCTGACACTCGGGTGTAATCCCGTGCAAAGTGCTAGTAATAATTTCAGAAGTCGAGAAAAACTTGAGCATCTCAAATATTGGTCCCTGTCGGCCAATCCGCGACAGCTGCCACTATTTTTGCATCCATGGTGATCCGCCAGCTGTTGATGACATGACCCAAAAACTCAATCGATCGGCGACCGAATTCGCGCTTTCAGAGTTTTCCAAAAGATTTATCTCTTAGTAAAACTTTGGCAACTTTTCAAACATTTCCATCGTAGTTCTCTAGGGTGCGGCTATACAACAAGATGTCGTCGAGGTACATCACGAAAAAATCGTCATGGTATGGGCAAAAAATGATGTTTATCGTCGTCATGGACATTGCCTGTGAATTTTTAAGTCCAAACGGCGTTTCAATGAACTCGAAAGCCCATAGTGATTTTGGAACGTCGTCTTCTTGATTTTGGCATCTGCCATGAAAATCTGATGATAACCGTTGCGTAGGTCTTTGAGCTACACGAAACTTCCGTCGGCTCGGGGGATATGATAACAGTCCTTCATTGTAGCGTCATTCAACGCGTAGTAGTCCAGGCACATCCACATTTTGCTATTTTCTTTTTTACATTAGTACTGGTGTTGCGTATGGTGACGTGGATGGGTGGATGAAACCATGACCGAGCATCTCGTCGAGCTGTTTTTTCAACTCGGTCAGTTCGTGATCGCTCATCTGATGGGCCCCTCGACTTGTGGAATGTCTACCTCGTTTCAGCTCAATGCGATGGTCGATGTCACGTTGAGGTGGTAGGGTTTTTGGGAGTTTATCCGAGAAGACGTTCCCAAATTCTTAAATGAGCGGTGTAAACTCGGGCGCCATCACGAACTTTGCTCATGCCAATGAGGCCAATGAGGCTGATTATTCAGTTGTCGTCACTTCCACTTTCTCCATTGGCTCGAGATGTATGAGCCATGCACAAGCTCCTTGTTGTATGCAATACTTGGCCACGTTAAGCGATATCGGTTGCACAAGATGTTGCTTTTCGGCTACCACAACTTCCTCTACTACTTCCACCTCTGCTGCTTTTACTGACGTCTTTCATCCCACGCACGGTGTTATCGACTGGCACCATCGACTTCCACCTAGACGTTGCTGCAATTCCATTCAACCTGCTGATTGTGTCGGAATAGGAAATCTCTTTTCAAGAATGGTTTTGTGCTCACTCATTGGAAAGGACCTCCGAATCGTAACATCTTGTACATCTCCCACTTCTAGTCATAGTTGTTCTCGAAGTCTCCGTATTTTCAATCTCCCGTTGACCTGTTTTCATTCAAACACCCCTGGTTTGGTCCGTAAACCCTGCTTGCCAACCATTTTATTACATACAAAATTGTGAGAAGCTCCTCCATCCAATAGTACCAATACTGTTCTACGACTTTTGTATCCTCGATGTTGCACTATAAGTAGTATCGTCAGATTTTCTTAGGCTGTTGTAGTAGTGAAAAGAGAGCTAGTTGGGGGCAATATTTACACCAGTGATGTTTTTACATAATCTCCGCGTGTACTCCGCCACGCTCGACTGCTAACGGAGTCCCTAAAACTTGTGACGTTCATCAGACTTCTTGTTTAGTTGTCCAAATCATGTGACTATCGCGATGAAGAAATCTTTCTAGTTGGTTGGTGGCATTAGCACGTCTTGCCATTGTGGGTTGATGTGCTCCAAGGGTAGAACCCCTGCGATCGGCAGTATGAGATGGGCGTCATTGGCCTTTGATGAGACCCCGTCGGTCTCTTACTACTACTGGATGGCCTTTAGATTAGACCACCAACTTGGTGCCATGCCACACAAAATGACGGCGAGAGATCAATCTTCTTTTGATCGACGTTAACCCCAGCATTGGTGAAGTACACCACCAGACTCGTCAGCCACATCCAAACGGATGGTCCCTTTGAGTTTGCAGGATTGAATGGTTTGCGAGGCCCCGGATGAATCTTAGGTTTGCTTGAGATTTGGGTATTTCTCTTGATGAGCATTGCCTCTTGTGCACTTGCATCAAGAAGGGCCTCCATTTTTATGTTGAGCTATTCGAGTAGATGGTTGTTCATACGTTTGAGTGCATCGATACAATTTGCCAGCACCTTGTTGATACGTGCCTATTGTCTTGTGCAACCTATCAAACCTGCTCTTGTCGTCAAGGCTGATGATAGGGTTTGTTGGTTTACCACCATTGGATTCATTATCGGATTGGTCGTCATAGCATAGGGGTTGATCTAGATGTCACATAGCCTGCCACGCTAGTGTTCGCTACCTCTTTGGGATTTGCGTGCATGGGCACCGTCTGCTCCTTTATCGCCAATGTCATCGTCAAAGACCCAGTGTCGATCTTCGGGTTTTCTCGCTCGCTTCATGTCATAGTCGCAAAGTCTGCAAAGTCATAACATGCGAGATGTGCTGACGGCTTGTACAAGGTACCCTAGTGATCCTTAATTTTGACGAACAGATTTTTGAGAATTTTGTGATCCTTAATTTTGTTCGATATTTACCAAGTTTAAATTAATTAGGTGGGATGTTAATCTCGTCCAAAAAACAATATGTGGACCCTTGAATTCGGCAACTGCTCATGTTCAATTTCTTGGTGTTCCTTAAGTTCAATGCTGGTACCCCCTTTGCTCTCGAGGCTGATGTGGGCCGACGTGGCAGCGAAGTGGCAAGGCGGCATGCGATCACTACAGCATGACATCAGAGCGATTGGCCAGCACTACAGCGGGATAGCGGGGAAGCGGGGCATCGACGCAGCCGGGTAGCGAGAGAGCGGGAGGTTGTGCTCTCCCGTTCTCTCGCTGCCCCGCTACCCCGCTTCCCTTCTTCTCGCGTTCAAACGCGAGAACTTTCTCAGGTTTGAACGCTCGCGCTCGCGGAGGCGTGCGTAGTTCGCCGAAGTCCATTTCCTTTTTTTTCAGAGAACCAACAATCCCCACCAAAGTAGATGGCATTATGAACCTGAAATCCCAAAATTTAACCATGAATCCTTAAATTAGGATTTTTTTACTATGTAATTAATTTGGTGATCCCTTAATTTTGACGCAACGAAAAAATTCGTTCCAATTCGACGAACTAAAAAAACATTAATATCAAAATTAAGGATCACTAGGGTAGTCCTCATGATGGGTAAAGTAGTCGGATGCCTCTCTAGTATCGCTACGCTTTAATGCGAAGTGTTTTTTTCTAACAAAGCTTAGATGTTGAACAAGTAGAAGTTGTGAGGCTCAACATTATTAAGAAATTGGGACACTCAAGCAATTTATACTTAGTAGTCAGTGGACTTTGATGACAAGTGTTGAAATGGGCAAACACATATATACAAGAGTCGCGTTACAAAGTGAGGCATGGTCGAGGTCATTTGGTCGATCATCGAGCGATGCATGTGGAGTCGCATCATGAGTAGTTGGATTGAAGAAGCTTTTCTGAGATATCGGGGGGGCATCCAGGATCAACGGCGAAGATGGAAGATGCATATTTCTAGTTCTGATATGTCTCAATTGTTAAGAAGTTGACCAAAAGGTTGTGACAATTCTATCGTAAAATCTCGAAAATGGTCAGAGTTGTCAAAACGTTTGGGAAGGTTTGTCGGAGGGAGAGGGCGATTGGCCAAATTTCCGTTGACCATCAGAGTGAAAATCGAGGTCTCATTATGTGGTGGGCTAATTTTGTAATGAAAGAAATGCCCACCTAGAAAGATTAGGGACTCGTGTACGTCTGGTACGTAACATGAAATATATACACCCATCAACCGGGGACATTTTAACCAGTTTTCCACAACCTCTGGCATTTTCCAATAGCATGAAGTAGGACCCAAAGTACACATGAATTGATGTCGGATCTTTGCTCAGAGGCAAGGCGGTCCTTTCATTGCAGTCCAATGTCCCTGGCTGAACCTACAATCTTATAAAGAGAATATTGAATGCTAGAGGCAGTGTGGCCGGTCAAAGGTGCGACAATTTTGAAGGAGGTGATGGGGGCGATCGGTCGGTTATGACTCTCATGGCAACCCTTGTGGCACATCAAGGCTTAGGATCTATGGACCCGTTCCTGTCGCTGCTAGAAACCAAGGATTTCCTAACCTGGAAGGACCTCTTTTAGACTGGTCCACCGACCATGAACTAGAAACATCTATTAACGCCTAGCTTCAAGATTTTAGACGTGCAAGTATTACTTTGTGCATTCAATGCATTGTGGTGCATGCTTCTAAATGCTCAGTCTTATGTCCTATGTGACTAACACTTTGGAGGAATGGTTGTAGATCTGACCCACCCATGCACTGGTGATCACTGTCCCTGTGGGGCCTTAAAGCACCTTGCCACTCGCCACGAGGAGCAAGACATGATGCTTTTCATAAATTTCCAAGACAAGCTACGCAAAATGAAGGGATACATTATAAATATAGTATATCAAAATCAAATATCCCAAGGCTTTAGCAAATCAATAACGAGTCAAAACATGTTTTTAAATATTCAACACATTGTTTGAGGTAGCTTTGCATTTTGGCCATAAGGAAAGCATTATTTGTTCATACACATGAATTTGTGCAAGAGCTACCACTTCATCCTCATATGGAAAACTGATATGAAATTCTGACAGATTTTCAGGGTTTAGGGTTTAGGGTAGATGAGTTTGTAAGGTTGTATCCGAAGAAACCAACTTTCTTAACTCGTTCTAAATGATCATTTTTACATAATATTGAGCTTAATTTTTTAACTTTGATGGCCAGAGAAACATAATGAGTGACATGTCATAAGATCCTTGTCCTAAGACTCTTAAGGGGATGCTTGAACAAAACCTCATTAGACCATCCAAGCCTGCAAACATGCTACTTAAACTTGTTTTTCTGGGAGATCCAAATATGTGTGGACTATAAGGAACTGTATGCAATTTTCATCA
This sequence comes from Penium margaritaceum, assembly GCA_023375785.1. Taxonomy (NCBI): domain Eukaryota; kingdom Viridiplantae; phylum Streptophyta; class Zygnematophyceae; order Desmidiales; family Peniaceae; genus Penium; species Penium margaritaceum. The sequence goes on from SZWC01005274.1 coordinate 78,465, forward strand.
CAAATAACTAATATCCTCCTTCAGCTTGTAAACTATTTTAACCTTTTTACAATTATAATAGTATTTCACAAAATCTGGTTTTTAGAGTGGTTGTCACCAAATACTTGTTGTTACCGAGGTAACTTGAAGATAGCATTCCAAACTCAATACATGCCTTTGTAATTCTTGGTGATGCATCCGGTCAAAACAACCCCTAGTACTTATGAAATTGGTGTTGGAAAATGTTTTATGAGTTCCTTGAAAAATTTACCATGGTATACCTCAATAAAAAACCTCCCTCGTAAACTGCAACATGAAGAAGCATGGAATATGTAAACACAATTTTCTTACACATTAACAAAGAGTGAGAGGCCATAAGACTGAAAATTATAGTCATCATTCAAAAAATCTTTGGACTGTATTATTGGGAGCAACAAAAATGAAATGGATTGAGAGGTTTTGGGTACTCTTATGCAAAAATTAAAGAAAATGAGGATATACATTATGGATCCAGTAACCATTCCTAAAATATATATTCAACCAATTTTACCCATTGTTAAAGAAACACAATTTCTTTCCAAGGCCCAATGAACAACACTAATGATTGATGTTTATGTTCATGTCATTTGTCCCTCGACAACCATTGTGATTTGATTGTACATTTATCATCTAAGGAGGTGTGGGGAAAGTTCGAGAGAAAAATCTTTCAAAACTTTGAAGAGTTATCTTATAGTGAAAACATTACCATGATGAAGGGATCTTATTATTAACTTTACATTGGCTTCACAACATTTCCATCAAGTAATTAGACCTCTTACCTCAAGGAGGTAAGAGGTCGATGGTGGAGAAAATCTTGTCGCATACTATCCTCAAATGTTGGTGTACCTCAGCATAATAAACATGAAATAAATAATCATAGTCATTCAAACACCAACATGGTTCTTTTTGCAATATCAATGCTCCATGTTCCACATCGACAAATGCATGTTGATACAATGTTAGGAGGTAACTCTACCTCCGAATGATTTTTATTTAGTTTTTCTTCAAGGAAAAAAACATACTTATTTATGTTCCTGTTCTCCTAGATGAGACAGAAATTTTAGATAATGTAATTCCATGTCTAAATCAAGAACAAAAAAAACGTTTTGGTTTGACGTACGGTATTGGTGCGAAAGGTTCATGCGCCAAGTAATCTTGCGACCAAATCTTGCCTAAGGTCACGAAGGGCTATTTGAAAATAAAGAGGCTTGAGGGACACTTGCTAAACATTTTTTTGATGAAAATAAAAGATACCTATCATGTTTCACAGTCATGCAGTATTCCATCTATTAACCAAAAACCAAAGTCTGATTGGACCAGTCCGGGAATTTCTTTTCAGATTTCTTTAAATGTTGATATAACCTTGATTATATATGTGAACGGGTGATGAATCATGTTTTCCAATCATATCAAAGGGTTCTGACCAAATTCTTTTAGTAGTTGATTGCTTGTCTATCTCGAATGGCTAAGCGCGTGACAACAACCACCTTGGTCATCACCGAGGGAACATCACGACTCTTTCATTGCCATCTAAAGTTATTCTGATGGTTCATAAAACATAATTTTCCTCACATTAATTGATACAACAAGTATGTCATGTTTTCAATTGTATGTCACCCACAACCATTGAAAAAATGAGTAGTAACGACAAGGACTAAAACATAAGTTTCAAACAACATATGATCCTCATTGAACAAAATTTATAGTCTTGGCTGCTAGAGACCATGCTTGCTTGTAACTTGGAGATGTCTATTGCAATGTAATGTTTTTCAAGGGATGCATACAAAAACCTTGATCCCTATCAAGGACCCTGATCCCACGCCATGGTTAAAGAAATGCCTTAAAAGCATTTTATTTATTACTTAGCTTAAAATTCACGTGTAGCAATAGAGAATTTTGCACAATCTCTCTCTGGATGGGAAGTTCAATGCATCATGGAATGCCATCCTTGGAAGGGGGAATGTCAATATGTAAGGAGATGAATGTATGAAATTGAAGAAGAAAAGGGCTCGAAGCATTTGATGGTAAGTATTTGTGCATTATTATCATTCCATAACTTGAACAAACTAACACATGGTGATTAATGTTTTCTTCATTGTCCTCTATGTGATTTCGGTAATATTTAAGCTTTTAAGAAGCTCCAATATTACCAAATCACACAGGGTAATTCCACCATAAACCTTTCAGCTTGCATCCTCAAGGATGTAGATGACATTAGTGATGAAATCAATGATTGTAAACAATTTGCACGCACGTATGGACACCTTGTTGGAATTCGGAAATCTGACATCCCATGATTGTGGGATCCATGGCCATTTCCATAGTCACCAACTATCATATCTGAATGTTTCGCAATGTCATAACTTCAAATGGTGGGAGTTAAGAATCGATTAAATTTGAAATGCACATCAACCCTTCCAAACTGTGGAATCTTCATTACTAAAGTTTTATCCCATTATGACTCATAACTGATCATTTGTCTCTGGCGATGGTGAGGTTTTTCTAACAGCCTTAACACTCAATGATGTCTTCTCTATAGTTGGACCACCTTGGACTAAATCACACAAAATCCTAGATAATTGTCTTGAATTCTAGTGGTCTTCTCAATGATTTTTTCTCTAACTCAAAATTCATTCTATCTCATTGAAGTGGGGGCTTATGATGTAGTACATCTCAAATTCCACTGACTTGTAAACAACATTTACTTATTATGCCAGTAATTCTTCAATATCAAACATATTACACCCATTAGATCCACTAATTGGGCTGCTAAAAAATCAATGGTTGGGCATTTATCATTGCATATCCCATGAAATGCAAATACTTGTACATAGTGGGCCTTTGTATTTTGTACTACATCCTTTCCTCACCAAATTGCTTGTTGTTTGGCAAGATATTTGGCACATTGCTATTGTTGGTGCTTGTGCTCATTTCAAATCATTATGGACGCATTAAAACCTCAACTACAAAAACGGGCAAGGAGATTGTGCTTGAATACTTGCATACTTATGTTTTGACATATCCCATAGCACCATCGCGCTCCCATATCTAGTATTTGANTCATTCTATCTCATTGAAGTGGGGGCTTATGATGTAGTACATCTCAAATTCCACTGACTTGTAAAAAACATTTACTTATTATGCCAGTAATTCTTCAATATCAAACATATTACACCCATTAGATCCACTAATTGGGCTGCTAAAAAATCAATGGTTGGGCATTTATCATTGCATATCCCATGAAATGCAAATACTTGTACATAGTGGGCCTTTGTATTTTGTACTACATCCTTTCCTCACCAAATTGCTTGTTGTTTGGCAAGATATTTGGCACATTGCTATTGTTGGTGCTTGTGCTCATTTCAAATCATTATGGACGCATTAAAACCTCAACTACAAAAACGGGCAAGGAGATTGTGCTTGAATATTTGCATACTTATATTTTGACATATCCCATAGCACCATCGCGCTCCCATATCTAGTATTTGAATTTCTTACATAAAAGGAACTAGCATAAGAGGAGTCAAATAATGGGTGAAATGATTTTGCAGCAAGGTTTCCAAGAAAATAATAGCATGAATAACATGACAGAAGTAGATCCACTGAAAAATGCCTACTGAGGTAGAGTTTGGATATCAGGTGTCGGATAGGTCCACTTATCACACTTCACATTTTCCGGTCCATGCAGATTTCTTTGAAATTCAAAAAAACATGACAAGAATGCAAATCAAATATGAGATATGGATAATCTCGGAATTTGGATGAAATATACGATGAAACATAGGAAGTTATGGTATTTTGCCAAGATAGCCTACCACGTTAGAACCAAAGTAAAGATTTTGGTGAAGTGGTGGGTTTTAATTATAAAAAAATTGATGTAATCCTGTTGTTGAAGGATTTCTATACACTGGTTCTGTACTATCTTACATGGAGGAAGAGCGGACCTCAATCTTTCCTCTTGAGCATGATGTAACCAAGGGTATTATACCTACATCGCAACACAACAGTCAAGTAACCGAATGCATAAGGTAGGCCTCACACATTTGCCTCATCTTCATGTAATCCATATGCTGCAACTCAAGGCATACAAATCTCTGACAACACACCCTTCGTTTTGAAGGAGGTTTGTCTTTTAAAATCCACAAACGACACGCGAGATCTAAATGTTTCCCTTGTGTGTAGGAGTTAAACTTGTGATGTAGAAGTCCAATTTGTGATTCTTTATGTTGGAGGTAGAGACACATGAAACATAAAATCATTTTCCATATAAGTTTATGTTGCATTTAAACTATAATGAGCAAATATGAATGTTGAGGGATCAGAAATTTGCATTATCAAGGGGTTTTATGGAACCAAATTATCCATCACGTGAAAAATATTTATAATTTACGATTTTTTTATACTTAAATGATAATGGAAATACATTAATTGTATGCATCTTTCATGTATCCTTTCCCTCATTCAATGATTCAATGCAACCACACATTGCTTCCTTTTGCAATCACATGCTAAACCTTTGCACTAAGCTGAATAGGACAGTGGAAGATCCTTACACAAGTTACTGGACTGTCCATGACCTCACTCTCAGCATTTGTTCTCGACGAGGAGTCAAATTCTGCAAATAAAATGAACAATTAGTAGTTAGAAAGCACACGTATGTACCCGTTTCCACATGCACACGTGTTTTTTTGGTGTTTTGTTGTTCAACCTTGTATGAGCCACCCTTTTCCTTCTTCGTGGTTTCACTTTTATGCATGCCTCAATGGTGGTAGCCCCCCTTATGGTGAAAGCCTAGTAAAAACATAAAACATTACGTGGATTTGAGAAATGGTCGGACATGATAGAGACCACCAGTCAACAAATTCGAACAACTTGTTGATGTTGAGATTAGAAAGGACGAATATGGAAGAGCTGTGAGACATGTTCATGTTTCTCTCTTTATGCGTCGAGTTGAATTGTAGGTTCTATACGTCCTAAAAATGGAATGATGAATAAAAATGTGAGGGTGAATAGTTGGATTTTACCGTCATGACCATAACACTGTTTCTTGTGGTTTCTTTGCTATAATGTTATCCCTTTGTTGAGCGTAATAAGTTCAAATTCCAGCCTGCATGAACTTATATGAACTCCCATACATATTACACCAAAAGTAATCATGTTATTTGTCGGGCCCAAACATCATATTAGAAGGGCTTTGGAACATTGTCCCATCAATATATGCTTTCCTTCATCTAGCTGTGTGTAATAAGCATTTTCCAAGAACCATAGTGAAGAAGAACCGCATGCCTTTATGTAATGGTGTCGACAATACTGTACCGTCAATTGTATTTACCTAGAAAGATCATGTGGCTCTTTGTATTTGCGCACCTAAGCAAAGCTGTTTCTTTACTTTAACACCCTAAAAAGTATGAAGTTCCCACTTTAGTGTGCATGGCTTGGTGTCCGTGCTCGTGCTGCAGAGGTCATGGATGTGCTAGTGGAAGTGTGTTATTTCAGAGGTAGCAGGCTTGTTTTGATATAAAAGCAAGCATGGCCCCTTCATTGGTCCATGACTCTCTTAATTGATCAGCGATTGCATGCACGATGGTAAGACTTGCCGCCACTCAAGATTTAGCGTTGCACTAGAGAATGAGCATGTTTGCCCACTTCTTGTCCATTTTAAGTACATGATTTTGTCCAAACCAAATCAAATTTCCATAGATGATACATTATGGTAAAACGTAAGAAGTACATTATTCATTTGTAGAAATGGACAAACGTAAAAAACACTACAATTCCTTTGTTGGACCAGGCTAAAAGGGACTATGAGGCAAGGCTGCTAACCTTCAACACAAATTGTCTTTCTTCCTACGCATATAATCAAGGCACCTGACTCCTCTGATTATGGCGATGGAGCACCAAGCTTCACTCACTCCCACCACAATTGATTGGCTATGCTTCTGCTCTAACGTGGTATGTCAACCTTTGTAATGATGTTGATGTAGCTTTTCAAGAATAACCATTGAAAAAATAGTAAGAAACCTAATTAGAAAATTCATGTGAGCTTCTTTTGTTCCTTCTTCTTGCCCACAATTTTATTGAAGCAACCTGGACCCTCCATTGGATAACATAGAGCCCCCACACTGCATTTGGTGAACCAAAAGAAAAGAAAACCTTCAGTATTTAAAGGAACAACATTCATTTTGTTCTTGTTAGTTTTTTGACTACCCTCCCTTTCTTCCCTTGTGGTGCGTGATTTGCTATTGATGTAGTGAAGTGCCGTTGTAGTGTATATCCGTAGGGAGCTATGGCAAAGCCTGTGTTTCCTATGTTTCTTCCCATGGCTTTCTATTGTAATCCAAGTGGAACTCTGAAATTTTTATAAAAATTGTTGTAAACGAAATGATGCAGCTGATCAACATTGTTTTTGAATGTTTGTCTTAATTCTTGGACATAATCCCACAAGTTGTACTTATAGGCCAAATCTGATTGAAAAGTGAACTTTTTTTCTTCCAATTTCCAGCATCTTCTGCGCGCCATGTGCAAAGGGTAAAGACTTCGCCGAAATTTGTGTTTCTTGTACATGAATGGTTGCTTTAATTCTCCTAGAACGTTCGAATATGTGCCAAAACCACTCACGTATCTTTTGTCTCTATGCCTTGAACAACAGGAATCAGGTTCGACCTAGCCTTGTCCTTTTCCAATGCTGCCTCTCTGCTTCTGTTGGTGACAATTCGATGCGCAGATGAAATATCGTTTTGAGGTACGAGATGAAAGTTTCACGACCCCTAGCCTCATCCTGGTCCACGGCTGCGGCGGCAACATCCGAGGAGCTTTCGGTTGCGTGCCGCAGCAGGTGTCCGTCAGTTCTGCAAGCCGTAGCTGTTGTATGCCGCAACAATCGCCGGTGTTGGCGTGCTGCTTCTGCCGAGGCCAACTGCTTCTGCCAACGCCAGCCGCTTCCGTCCCGGGGTATCTCCTCTGCCCTCTTCCTTCGGACTTGGCACGACACAGTTCGGCCGAGTCGGATTCGCTCTCTTTGGCCCCCAAAGACCTGCAGCTGCAGCCGCAGTCATCTTGCAGTCTGCTTTGTTGTGGGCAGTCGGGAGCGGCTGTCGTAGCGAAGGCGAGCAGCAAGCAACGCCGCAATGGGAGGTGAGACTTCTTAACTGCCCACTGGGACAATCCTGGCCTGGCGACTCTCCTATTCCCTGCGCTGGGAAATGAGATTCCTAGAGTTTTGGACATACCTCCTCCCTTGTGTCTATTCAACTGTTTTTTCTGCCGACTGGGGAGCTTTGACACCTCTGGTCCGCGACGAGATTCGATGGATTATAAGAGACGAATCTCCTCCGCGTGTGAGTTCTACCTTCTACCAATTGACTGGGCAGCTTGCATCCCCGCGGAGGGAGGTGAGACCACTCCGCTGCTTGACTCACTTCAGGAATCTTGATTGTCTCAGTTGCCTTGAATCTTTTCATTTATTGTCTCGTGTACAGCTGTTTCATTGATTTATTCTCTTACATTGCTCGTCTGTTGAGAATGCAACACATGGTGTGCGAGGCGAACCAGACCACCATGAGTGGCAGGCGCATGTGGAAGGCTCATGTAATGTTTTTCTTTAGGCCGGGCGATCCTGTAATCTGCAGCAAACATGTATTGACGTCCAAGCATGACTGCGTATGCGTTTTAGTGTCGAATCTTCAATCTCACCACTGCCATTGCAGTGAGCATTGAGTTAGCTGCTTGATGCTGCTGCTAACTGTTAGCAGGAACTCCTGGTTTGAATGCTTCATGCATAGGCTGCTACAGCAACAGCAGAAGTAGCAGCAGCGCCGGCGGCGATGGCAGCTGCAGTGGCTGCAGCGGCAGCGGCAGTGGCAGCAGCCGTTGGTCAAGATGACAGTGGCAGTTAACATGCATAAGCGCTCTGCTGCTTCAACAAGGTTGAGACGCACTGACATGGGTTGAAGCGACAGTTTCTGTACTGAATCTTGGCATCCTGATCTTGCTTGGATATCGACGATGCATTAGTCGCCAAATGCTGTTGTCTCGATGGCTAATGTCACCGACGGCCGATGTCACCAATGGCTGGTGTTACCTGGCTGATGTCATCGTGGTCACCGAAGGTGATGTTCTTGAACCAAGATGGTCATCAACGTTCTTGTTCACAAATACATTTTTGCCAGTGCTTCATGTTGTTGCTTGGGGGGTCTACAGGGGGTGCATGTTGCTGTGGGCGCAGCAGCAGAGGTAGCTGTGGTCTGGCTGGTGGAATGCCCGACGGAAAGCAACTTGCTGTTAGCAAGCATGAGAGTCTTACAAAGTTCCATTGTCAATCTGCTGCGAAGTGTACAAGTGGTGTAAGCACCAATGTCTGTGGTTGACTTGACAATGGGTGAGTGCAGACGTGGGGGCGGCAGCAGCAGCAGCATCATCATCATCAGGAGAGGAATGGCCGGCGAACCGAGTGCGGGAGACGTTCATCAAGTTCTTCGAGGACCGCGGCCACACCATGGTGCCGTCCAGCGCCGTCGTTCCGCACGACGACCCCACCCTGCTTTTCGCCAACGCTGGTATGCCTCTCCCTTCCACACAGCACATGGATCTTTTGGAAAGCATGCTCCGAAGGAGAGAGTAACACGCTGCTTTCTGCACGGTGATTTTCGCCCTGCTTGCCCTGCCCTACGCGGGGTAGGGCAGCGCATAGGCCACACCCTTAGTTGCACAACTTGCAGGTGTTTTGGCAAAAGTCTTTGAACTGGATCCAGCGCCGTCAAGCTGCTGCAGGATGACCGAGTTCCCTGCCCTGACCGACCCAACCACACTGCACTTTGTTTGCTGTTGCAAACAGCAGTACTTAGAGTGAAGATTGATTTTCCGTGAATGCGCCGTCCTCAGCAGGGCTCACACCTTTTTCAATCCTCTCTCTTCGTCCTCTCTGTGAGTCTCCCACGTGTACCAAGCTAAATGGCACAAGTCGTGACTCTCTCTCTCTCTCTCTCTCTCTCTCTCTTTCTC
>SZWC01005275.1:1945-19786 GCA_023375785.1 Penium margaritaceum
GAGCGAAGGCTCGGCGTGGGATGCATGCAAAAAAGAGAGACCTTCTAGACCTTCTTCAATTGCCCTGATTGAGGTCGATCCAGACTCCACAAACCAGGGAGTGACCATACATAGACAGAATTCTCCACAACTATCGCCATATCCATGTTTCGCACATTAACCAAGGCATATCCAAATCTGGAACTTTTTGGCTCTTTCTTGGCGCTACCCCACTGAACTTTGATTTCGCTATTAATTTTTTTTCTCCATGGTCGAATTTCGTCGAAAACGGTTTTTCGTCAAATTCAAAAGCACCACCAAGATAATTCCAATTTCTTTTCGTCGAGTTTAACGGTCTACCCTTACGCCTCTGCCTACTTTAGAACCGGGTCCTCAGACTGTTCTTTCTTGCATTGGGATGTTTTTTTTTTAATTCACGTGGTAGACATCGTTTGAGCACACGGAGATGCGTCTCGGTGGCTGTCGAGGCCACCGAACGCTCCCCACCTCGCGTTTGTTGTTCTGTGGAAGGACAAGTGCAAGCGCAGCAGGCGTACAACCATTCGAAATGCTGAATGGTTGTATGCTCCTCGCTCTCGCATTCGAACGGAGTCCAACGCGAGAGTGAGAATAAAAACATTTGGGATGACTCGTCGGGAAGAAATTGACATACCCGAGTTCATAGAATTTAACAATCCACCCCCCCCCCCCCCCCCCCACTTTCATCAATTTCAAAAACGGAATAATTCCCTTACACCCACCTTTTGAGCATCGTAATTCCCACATACCCACTTTCTACAAAAACCGAACATAATACCCACTCTTTTTAACTGGTGACCGCATTGCCCACAAAGTGTGAATAGCAACTAACCGTGAACGCGGTACCCACTTCTGAAAAATCCTGACTAGAATACCGATATTTTATGCATGTTCTTGGAACGGTGGGAATTATCTGAAGTATACTTTAGGATTCTACGCATTCATCACGATATCTGTTTTCTTATTGTTTACATGGGATGCGACGGCGAACACAACAGCACAAGTGTAGTGTTTTCAGTTATTTGCCAAAACATCGATCAATATGGTCGCCTTTCGCAGCCAGTTTTGGCTAGGGTGCATATTTTGAAGTTTCCGTCCGATGTCGTCTCCACAACGTGGCTATTTCGCATCGTTGAGCTCGTTCTTGCATTCAGCGGGTGGGGTTCATTTGCCGGCATGGACAGCCGTGCTCAAGTGTGGTCAAGTGGTGGTCCACTCACTTTTTTGCACACTACGCGCAAAAAAGCAATACTGCACATTGCCAATGTTGTGTGTCTCGTACACAGCTTACGGTGACCCCTCGGCTCATGTCCATTCACGTGCAGATCCCTGAGACTGGCGACGGCGGCAGCAGGCTGGTAGCCGGTGGCGACGGGCGCCCAGAAGATCTCCGTATTTTGTGTACTCGTGCTGTGTCAGAGCATGGAGGCATGCAACCTATCAGGATGTAGATCTTGTTGACGTGGCCGTTCTGGTTCAAACGGCTCGTCGTTCTGACGTGTCTGCAGGGAATTGTGACCAAAACTGTGTTTTTGCCACTGTTTTGTCTTGCTGCTGAAATAGCGCCGTTGTGCGCTGTGTGTGTGTGTGTGTGCATCCACTAGGTCCGTGGCGCTATTTAGGTTGGCCAGACCTCAGTTTTCATTCCTCTCTGCACATTTCAAACATTTGCAGCTTTTGACACTTGTGTTTGTGTCCCTAGCCAACCCCTTGCTGTTCTCACCTCCACATGTGCGTGCTAGTGAGTTAGCTAGCTGGCTTGCGTTGCCACGCTAGCGACAGCAGTGCTAGGAGCTGTCTCTCATGGTATCAGAGCGACGAGCCAGTGCTTGCATAGCTGCGCAACAGAGACGCAGCAGCCGAAGAAGTCGTGAGCAACCGCAGCCGTTGCCTTGAGGATCAACAGCAGCAGTGCCCACGGTCTCGGCGGGAGGTCCTAGGAGGGCCCACCACCACTTCGACCATTTTTTATAAAATCTGCGGTCAATCTGTGGTCGTTCCGCGGTGGACCCGCGGTCGTTCCGCGGTCGTTCCGCGGTGCTCCGCGGTGACAAGGCATCCGCGGCGGGCGCGGCAACCGCGCGACCGCTTCGGAACATGCGTCGAGTGCCGCGGAGGCACTCGGCGTTCCGAGTTCGTCACCTCGCGGTGACGTCGCCAGTGCAGATCCGCGGTGTTTCGCGGATCTGCGCATCTCCACCACGGCACCTTCGTGGCAGTTTTGGAACACACCGGCGCCCCTCGCCGCAGCTCCGTGGTCGCAAGTCCGCGGCACACCCTTCGCTTGCAGAACGCGAGCGCTGCGCGACGGGTGCGGAACGTGCTGACCGTGGAACCTCAGCAACTCGCGGCATCTTGCCGCGTTCTACAAACGGCACGACCGGCACTCCGCGCTCGACCGCGGAACTCCCACGGTGCTTGGCCTGACCGCGGTCGTTGGCGGCAAAATCGCGGTGAAACCGCGGTACTCCGCGATAATCCGCGGTAATCTGCGGTAATCTGCAGTAATCCGCGGTGATCCGCGGTGAGCTTCCGCGGTGAAGTTCACCGCGGAAGGTATCCGCGGAAACGCTCCGCGGAGGAGTTCCGCGGGGAGGAAGTTCCGCGGAGGGGCGGTTCCGTGGAGACGCTCCGCGAAGGACTTCTGCGGAGGGGAAAACACGGGAGGAAACCGGTTGCCATGCCGAAGCAAACCTCCTCCAGTATGGCTGCTGACGGAGCTTCCGAGGGCAGCGCCGTCAGCGGTCAACGTCGACCACCGCCATCATCACCTCAGCGGCAGCAGCAGCAGCAGCAACAGCAGCAGCCGCGACTACAGCAACAGCAGCCACTGCAGCAGCAGCAGCAGCAGCAGCGACAGCAGCAGCCGCTGCCACAATACCAGCAGCCACCCCTGCAGCAGCAGCAGCAGCAGCAGCGGTCGCCGAGCCCGACTACATCGGCACGCCAAGTGCGCACACTAGCGGACCTACAGGCGGAGAGCAGCGATACCTTGACGAGGCAGGTGGCCGAACTACAGGATATGGTAAGGGGTTTGCTGCCCCAGCAGCAGCAGCAGCGTCCGTCGACTGACCCGAGCACGGACCACCTTGCCCACGGCGGTAATGGTGATGAAGTCGCAGAGAACCTCTCCAACTCTGGCGAGGAGGGCGAGGAAGAGGTGCTCCGAGCACGCCTCATCCGCCTGGAGGCGTGTCGCAGAGTGCGTGAGGCCAATGCAGCCCTCCAGGGCACCAACTCCAGCTCCAACACTGACCCGAGCTCATCTCGCCGTCCACTGAGCTTTGAGGAGCTGGCTCTGCGAGCCCGCCTGGGTAAGGGCATTGCCTCCTCGATGCCTGGCCCCACCGTGGCTTCGGTTGTTGCTCTGCCGACGGTCAAGCCACCCAAGTGGTTTGAGTCAGACCCGCCCGTCTTCCGAACTGGGAACGACTTCAAGTCTTGGGAACCACGCTTTCGCATGTGGGCCATGAGCGAGGGAGTCCTCCCCTACTACCTCGCACCATATCAGGCGTCTGACCCCGCTCAGACACACATGGCAGTCCGCGTAGCTTCCGGCCTGATGAAGGTCGCCCCGAACTTCACCAAGGACTTCAGTCGGTTCCTTGGCGATTCGCTGACCGGCTCAGGAGCTAACCCTTGCGCTGCATGGGCACTGGCCGTCACTCTGTTTGAGGGCGCCACCTTGGCTTTGACATCCCACCGCCTCGCCGACTTCAACTCCCTCTGCCACACTGCTCATGAGTCTGCAGCCGACTACTGGCGCCAGACGATCCAATTGTACGAAGATCTTGGGGACGACGCTCCTACGCAATACTTCGCCCTCTAGAACATCCTCTACGGTATCCACCCCGACTACGCGCGCGTCTTTAGCAACTTCGACCAGACGCTGCTTCGCGACATGGCGAGCGACGGGACCCTGCTGCGCTAGGCCACTCTCCACTTTCTGGATGTGGCAGGCATGGACGCCGCGAACCGCGCTCGTCGCAGCACCGCTTCAGCTGCAGTTGCCGCCGCGTTGCCCTCCCCTCCATCTACAGCAACGGCTGTTGCAGCGCAGGGGAAGAAGGGTCGCAGAGCGTCGGGTGGTGGTTCCAGCGGCGGGACCAGCAACGGCACCAGCACTGGCAGTGTCAGCCGCAACAGCAACGGCGGGAGCAGCAGCAGCAGCAGCGGCGGCGGCAGCAGCAGCAGCGGCGGAAGCAGCAGCGGCTCTAGCAGCACGACGGGACGTCGCCTCGTGTGCTTCAACTGCAGTGGTGACCATCGCTATCCCGACAGCACCCGCTTGACAGGACGCCCACTGGATTGGGCCAAGGTCACCCGTGGGCTGCAGCAGGCGCACGAGGCGCGCATGCGCCAGACGTCCGGTGCGACCGCCCGCTCGGCCGCCATTACCGCAGCCGTCCCAGAGGAGTCCGCCGCCACAGCAGGCTCCTCCGCTGATCCTCGCGACCAGGCGCTCGCCGAGCNCCTCCAGGGCACCAACTCCAGCTCCAACACTGACCCGAGCTCATCTCGCCGTCCACTGAGCTTTGAGGAGCTGGCTCTGCGAGCCCGCCTGGGTAAGGGCATTGCCTCCTCGATGCCTGGCCCCACCGTGGCTTCGGTTGTTGCTCTGCCGACGGTCAAGCCACCCAAGTGGTTTGAGTCAGACCCGCCCGTCTTCCGGACTGGGAACGACTTCAAGTCTTGGGAACCACGCTTTCGCATGTGGGCCATGAGCGAGGGAGTCCTCCCCTACTACCTCGCACCATATCAGGCGTCTGACCCCGCTCAGACACACATGGCAGTCCGCGTAGCTTCCGGCCTGATGAAGGTCGCCCCGAACTTCACCAAGGACTTTAGTCGGTTCCTTGGCGATTCGCTGACCGGCTCAGGAGCTAACCCTTGCGCTGCATGGGCACTGGCCGTCACTCTGTTTGAGGGCGCCACCTTGGCTTTGACATCCCACCGCCTCGCCGACTTCAACTCCCTCTGCCAGACTGCTCATGAGTCTGCAGCCGACTACTGGCGCCGGACGATCCAGTTGTACGAAGATCTTGGGGACGACGCTCCTACGCAATACTTCGCCCTCTAGAACATCCTCTACGGTATCCACCCCGACTACGCGCGCGTCTTTAGCAACTTCGACCAGACGCTGCTTCGCGACATGGCGAGCGACGGGACCCTACTGCGCTAGGCCACTCTCCACTTTCTGGATGTGGCAGGCATGGACGCCGCGAACCGCGCTCGTCGCAGCACCGCTTCAGCTGCAGTTGCCACCGCGTCGCCCTCCCCTCCATCTACAGCAATGGCTGTTGTAGCGCAGGGGAAGAAGGGTCGCAGAGCGTCGGGTGGTGGTTCCAGCGGCGGGACCAGCAACGGCACCAGCACTGGTAGTGTCAGCCGCAACAGCAACGGCGGGAGCAGCAGCAGCAGCAGCGGCGGCGGCAGCAGCAGCAACGGCGGAAGCAGCAGCGGCTCTAGCAGCACGACGGGACGTCGCCTCGTGTGCTTCAACTGCAGTGGTGACCATCGCTATCCCGACAGCACCCGCTTGACAGGATGCCCACTGGATTGGGCCAAGGTCACCCGTGGGCTGCAGCAGGCGCACGAGGCGCGCATGCGCCAGACGTCCGGTGCGACCGCCCGCTCGGCCGCCATTACCGCAGCCGTCCCAGAGGAGTCCGCCGCCACAGCAGGCTCCTCCGCTGATCCTCGCGACCAGGCGCTCGCCGAGCGCGACAGGACGATCGCCGAGCTTCACCAGCTGCTCGCCCTGCACTCATCTCAGGGAGGTGCGAGTGAGTTGACTGAGTCGAGGGGTCCTACTGCCTGTGGACTGTCTATGTCGTTGCGTGATGATGACTGTGGTGGTCCCCATGCCCAGTTGTGTGCGCGTGACGGACCTGATGACACGTCTTGGTTGCATGCGTCTCATGTCCACTGCGTTGCTCATCTTGTCGCGTCGCCTACCGAGCGGCCTGTTGCCGCGCCTTGTTCCATCGCCGAGTGCCACGTTGCCCCTTGTACACGGGTCACAGATGCCACATGGGTCGTGGACTTTGGTGCCACCCATCACATGACGTGTCGTCGTGACGCCTTTGTCGTCTTGCATCCCGTTGGCGCTGTTCGCTCTGTTCGCACTGCAACTGGCCATGAGGTCCCTGTCCAGGGTGTTGGGGTTGTGCAGTTCACCGGGCCAGCTGGTCCCGTCTACATCTCCGACGTCCTTTTTCTCCCCGATCTGGAACTCAGCCTGGTGTCTGTCCGTGCTTGCACCAAGATGGGCCTCGGTGTCACGCACACGAGTGCCGATGCTCGCATCTTTGTGCGCGACACCGAGGAGACCGTACTTAGTGGGACTGTCGTCGATGATCTGTATCACATTGCTGGGTGCTCTGCAAGTGCACCCCCTTTGCCTCCCTCTTCCGCTACCCGTGTTTTCGTCGCTGGTGCTCTGTCCCTCGAACACCACCGCCTCTTGCATTGACGTCTTTGTCATGTGCACCTGGGGGCTGTCAATAGGCTGATCCGCACTCAGCCTACTCTTGGTCTTGATGTAGCGTCCTTCGAGGCGCCGCCCACGACCGACTGTCTGGCCTGTGCTGAGGGACAAATGCACCGGTCCACTTATCCTTCGTCTGTCTCCAGGGCTCGTCGGCCCCTGGAGCTTGTCCACTCCGACCTCATGGGTCCGCTCCCTGTCGAGTTTTAGGAAGACCGTGGTGGCTACGTCCTGACGTTGACTGATGACTTCACGTGCATGCACTGGGTCTACAGCATGCGTCAGAAGAGCGATGCAGCCATTGCGGTCCGCATCTGGCTGGTCATGGCCGAACGCCAGTCTCCCCACCGCCTTCAGACCTTTCGCTCGGACCGTGGCGGCGAGTACCTTGGTGACATGGCACCCTCCTTCACCGAGCTTGGTGTCTTTCACAACCTCTCTGCTCCCGCCACCCCCCAGCAGAANGGTGTCTCCGAGCGCTGGAACCGCACCATGGAGGATGCGGTCCGCGCCATGCGCGCCGACAGTGCCATGCCTGAGGCCTTTGCCTTTGAGGGCATGGCATACATGACCTGGGTGTGGAACCGCATTCCCCACGGTCCCCTCCCAGGTCACCGCACGCCCTACGAGTTGTGGTATGGGCGTCGAGCGGACCTGCGCCTCGCCCGTGTCTGGGGCTCCCTTGCCTGCGTCTGGTTCACGCCGGAGCAGCAAGGGAGCAAGCCCTCTCCGCGGGGCCGCCTCTGCGCCTTTGTTGGCGTCGCCCCGCAGTCAAAGGCCTGGCGGTTCTGGGACCCCGAGCGCCGCCGCATCGTGGAGTCCCGTGACGCTCTCTTCTTCGAGCATCCCACCTTCCGCGACCTCGCTCGCATCCACACTCTGCGTGCTGCTCATGCCCCTGGGTGTTCCGGTCCCCGTTGTGTGGGGGAGGCTCCTGGTCCGGTTGGCATAGTGCCCCCGTCCAGTGTGGTCACTCCGTCGCCGGCACCCCCGGAGCTGTCCCCAGCGGTTGTGCCCACCGGCACCCCCAGCCCCGCCCCGTCTGTGGCTCGCTCCTCTGCCCCTGACTCTCCGCACTTGCCCGTGTCCGTGTCTGCATCCGAGTCTGCCTCTGCGTCTGCGGCTCTGCCTGATCTTGCGTCTGTTTTCGCGTCTGAGACTGAGTCTGACTCTGCGTCTGCTTCTAAGTCTGAAGCTCAGTCTGATCCTGCGCCCGCATCCGTGTCTGGCGCTGAGCTATCCTTGTCTCCAGTCACAGACGTGCCTACGTCTGCCGTGGGCCTGAACCCAGCTGGTGATGCCACGCCAGCCTCGAGTGGCACGCCTGCCGTGCGCTCCACACCGGCATGTGAGTCAGCAGCGCCCACTGCTCCTGCCCCGTCAGACCCCTACATACGGGCACCCGGCGGACGTCTCCGTTCGCGTCCCACGCGCAGCGTCGTCAGCGGTGATCCGGGCACAAAGGTCCTCGGCCTGAGTGCGCGCGGCCTTGCTGAGGTTCACCCTGGCTGTGCCACTGGTGTAGCACTACTTGCTCATGAGCGTGGTCTTGCTCGTGACGCCGTTGAGTCCATGGTGACGATCGACCCTCCCTCTGCAGCATATGCCCTGGCTACACGGAGTGCACAAGTGCTGGCTCCCGATTCCACCAGTCTGCCTGAGGCCTTGTGAGCCCCTGATGCTGAGCAGTGGGGCACTGCCTGGCAGGCTGAGCTTGATGCCATCCGCGAGCACGGCGTCTTTGACCTGGTGCACTTGCCAAAGAACCGCAAGGCCATCAAGGCCAAGTGGGTTCTTCTACGCAAGAAGCTGAATCCAGACGGCACTGTGGAGCGCTACAAGGTGCGCCTGACAGCAAAGGGCTTCTCTCAGGTCCCTGGTGTGGACTACACCGAGACCTTTGCCCCAGATGGGTGGATGATGACCACACTCACGTTGTTGAGCCAGGTGGCACAGCACGACTGGGAACTCCATCAGATGGATGTCAACAACGCCTTCCTAAATGGGGATCTTGAGGAGGAGATTTACATGGTCCAGCCACCTGGTTTTGAGGATGGTACCAGTCGCGTGTACCGGCTGCGGAAGGCCTTGTACGGCCTGAAGCAGTCACCGCGCTGCTGGAACCAGGAGATCACCCGCACGCTGAGACGCGCTCGGTACGTTCAGATTGATGCTGACCCATCCCTGTTCATCTCACAGTCCCCAGCACCGCTCGCTGCCATCCTCGTCTACGTGGACGATCTTCTGATTGCCTCGTCCGACCTGGGAGCAGTGAATGCTGCCAAGGCCGTTCTCTCCTCGGCCTACAAGATGAAGGATCTTGGTGAGGCCTCTGTCTTTTTGGAGATGGAGATCGTGCGCGACCGTGTTCGTCGCACACTCCGTTTCCATCAGGGACGCTACGCAGAGACCGTGGGGAAGCGCTTTGCCGACCTCCTCGCAGCCGTCCGCACTGCCTCCACGTCCATGACCCCTGAGGGGCAGGCCACCCTGAAAGTCGATGACCCAGTGGACCTGGGGGAGCCAGTTGATGTGACCCTGTACCTGCGAGTCATCGGCTCGCCCATGTACTTGGCCACCACGACACGGCCCGACATTGCCTTCGCTGTCAACCTACTCGCCCGGTTCTCGTAGGCCCCGTGCCAGCGAACACTGGAGGCCGCAGTCCGGTGTGTGCGCTACATTTTGTCCACCGCACGCTTCGTCCTGTGCTTTTGCGAGCAGGTGTCCGTTGTGCTCGATGGGTACACAGACAACGACTGGGCGTGGAGTCCACATGGCAAAAGCCGCACCGGCTACATCTTCCTCATTGGAGGTACTGTAGTGTCCTGGCAAAGTGGGAAGCAGGACTGCATCGCACTCACTACTACTGAGGCAGAGTATGTTGCCCTAGGCGCCGGTGCAGCGGAATGTGTCTGGCTCGTCCGTCTGTTGCGTGAACTACGTCAGTCCATTCCCCCCGTGGTTCTCCAATGTGACAACATGAGCGCGGAGGCCATCGCCAAGAAATCAGGTGTGTTCCATGCACGCACAAAGCACATCAATGTCGAGCATCACTTCGTGCGTGCCCTGGTTGATCGTGGTGAGATCCGAGTCATCCACGTGAGCACTGACAGGCAGTGCGCGGATTTTCTGACTACGGCTCTGGGTCGTTCGAAGTTTCATGCGGCCACTCGTGCCGTTGGACTCTGCCCCATCCCTGTTGCAGGTTGATTCCTCATGTGCCACCCTGTATGTGCTGTGCCTACTGCTTGGAGCGGCTGTGCGTTTCCTTCTGTGTATAGCATCAATGTCTACATGTGCATGGATGTGTTTTGCCCTCCGGTCATGGGGGAGTGTTGTTGTGTGTGTCGTACACAGCTTACGGTGACCCCTCGGCTCATGTCCATTCACGTGCAGATCCCTGAGACTGGCGACGGCGGCAGCAGGCTGGCAGCCGGTGGCGACGGGCGCCCAGAAGATCTCCATATTTTGTAGACTCGTGCTGTGTCAGAGTACAGAGGCGTGCAGCCTATCAGGATGTAGATCTCGTCGACGTGGCCGTTCTGGTTCAAACGGCTCGTCGTTCTGACGTGTCTGCAGGGAATTGTGACCAAAACTGTGTTTTTGCCACTGTTTTGTCCTACTAGAGAAATAGCGCCGTTGTGCGCCGTGTGTGTGTGTGCATCCACAAGGTCCGTGGCACTATTTAGGTTGGCCAGACCTCAGTTGTCATTCCTCTCTGCACATTTCAAACATTTGCAGCTTCTGACACTTGTGTTTGTGTCCCTAGCCAACCCCTTGCTGTTCTCACCTCCACCTGTGCGTGCTAGTGAGTTAGCTAGCTGGCTTGCGTTGCCACGCTAGCGACGGCAGTGCTAGGAGCTGTCTCTCAGCCAAGACATCGCACGTCGGAACGAGGGAAGCGAGGCCGACGACATCGGCTCCTCTTCTTTGAGCATTGACAGATAGCGTCTATTAAGGGCCTGTTGTTATCGTTGTAGCGACTTAGCTTGAAAGTTACCATTCTTTTGTAATACTTGAGACATTAGAGTGTCCTATCCGACGGCAAATCGTCAACCTTAACATACGTTTTTCATCACAAACCATATCGGACATGATACAATATAATATTTCTCAGTACAAATATTCGAGATCTTCAATCGTACATAAGTATTGCAGATATGTATAACACAAACATCTATCTCTTTAAAAACATGCATAGTCTTGGTTCGTAAGATCGTAAAATCTAACGGCTCAAAGGTTTCCTCGTCTGTTCGATCGACTTAATAGGCACGGATTTGCTTTTGATGCTTGACCTCTTTTGAATACAATACGCGGACGACCTCGTCGATGTTGCTTTTGTTCTTCTAGCATGCGATGCATGGTGCGATACACAGTAAGAAAATGGGGCCTGTTTCACCTTGTAGGGTACTGTCTTTTGCACTTCCGAAGCAAGGTCTTTCCTTGCTTCCATGTCTCGTATTGCACGAGATATGGAACGAAAGAAGCGAGGACGACGATCTCGCACCCATCTTTTTGTCTCGGGAGCTCTACAAAGAATCAGAGAGAACTTTAATATTTTCGTTGGGGAATATGACAAACCATATTGTTCAATCTATCTGGGAAATGGAGATGGTGTCGCTCATTTCTCTTCGAAGTGTATAGTTCCTCAACAATGAGGAGTGTTTTGAGCAGATCAATTGTCGACGAACAGCCAATGGTGGTAAACGAACCAATCTTTCCACGATTTGTTTGTTTACAAATCATGGAACGATCTATAAACGAACGAATATTAGTACGTTTCATAAAGTAAGATTAGTTCCTCAATGACCAATTTCACTTGCAACAGGGATGATGTGGGGTCCGTTCTGCAGGATTCGTGGTGTCTAGGAGCACGAGCCTTGGACATCCGCTCGTCACGTTTAGTGACGAGCGGATGTCCAAAGTGGGTATTAGAGTCACCTCGTAAAGAGTGGGTAAAGCGTGTATCGTTTTTTGATTTTGGACATCATGGTCACCGATTAAAAAGTGTGGGGAGAACGGAAGGGACATGCCAAAAAGTGGACATACTAGTCATCTTCTCCCACGATAGGTTATTACGTAAATAAAATTTTCAAACGTGGGTAACCTACGCAGAACGTTTTCAAATGGTGGGTAAAAAGGAATCTGCCCCTTTCAAAAATGCCCCCAAAATAATTATAAAAGGTAAAAAAACGCATCGAAAAAGTTATGGAACAGCTCAATCGTCGAAATCGAAGTTCACTCGGGTATGTCCAGAAAAAATGGGAAAAAATACGTTATTTCCAAATGAACACGCTATGTCCACGCTGCATGCCATCCAGCGACAACATGCTGACGTCGTCAAACATGATGGAGATATCACAAACCTCTCTATGGTGGGATTTGTGACTTTTCTCATAAATGTTTATGAGGGTTTTGAGTGGGGGGTTTGAAACACTCCACACATTGAAAGGGAACCTGCTAGACCTCGCTACCACGGGGCCAAGCAGGAACCTGTGCAAAGAAAGAACCCGAAAACCCAGGGTGTAATTTGCGGTAGGGTTTGAAAGTGGTTTGTATGGCTGAAATGGGTTTTCTTCTTAAAAAAATGTTTTTAAAAGGCGTCTCCGCTCAATTGCGATTCTCGCAAGGGCAGGGTGACATGTCAGCCTTATTGCTTCGCTCGATCGTCGACTTGCGTCGTCAAATGAGTGGTTCCTCCTTTTATTTCTAAGGGATCTTCTACCTCCTCTTATCACATAGCAGCACCTGCTGCACCTCGCTCTTATTGTCGTTCCGATGTAATGATGACTGTTGTTGCACAATGTTGCCTGCATGGTGCCACGTGGTACTTCCTTAGAGCACCTCAGGTCGATTGTCGTTGTATCACAACTCACATGCCCCCTTGTGGTCTGATACCAAGATAGAATTCATTAGGGCATGCATACCCATGCAAAATTGCCATGCGCTTTGGGTGTGAGGGGCAGACCATGAAGGCCAAATCCGGCTCAGTCTGAAACGCATTAAGAATAGGGAGAACGTACAATGAGCCCCACTCAGAGCTTATGTACTGGGGATCGGTGGCTAGCCCAATAGGCCCCGTCATCCACGTCGCGCCAAAATGCACAAACGGGGAATACACATATCACATGAAACCACACACTGGAGGTCTCTCGAGGCACCAGAAATGTCAACCGCATGCCCGGGTCTCAACCGACGAGAAGATATGCAACATACCCCATACACACCCAAACTCTATGGTGACACATTTGCATTATCGGCTAGCCAAGGTAGGCAAGTTCAGGCCTCGCGAGACGTCGGGATATGTCATCAAATGTCCGAGTCTCAGCCACATGCAAGATATACATGTCTAACAAAAGTCAATAAGGGTTCAACCAATCATAGTTGGGTCTCCCAAGGTACTAGTAGAAATCACCGTGTACCCGGGTCTCGACAGTAGAGGGAATGCACAACATGTTGGCACCAATATGTGTCTAACCATCGTGGGGTCTCTCGGGGCATTGGCACAAACCACCAAGTGCATAGGTCTCGACCATCAAGAAAACTCTCATAGTTATGCATGTGTGAACTAGGTGGCTAGAATGCACCAAAGATAACTCATAAAATGCAATATAGATGATGGAGCAACATCGAAGCAAACGGAGAAGCTTTCACAACACAATCGTATCTACCACTCAAAGAAGCTCAAAGCTCAGACACCAACAATTCTTGGATACTAGGGCATTCGGATAATGTTCCAAATTTTCCACCAAATTCAGAAGCATGAGATGGGATAAAGTCTTAAACGTGTGTTGTGAAGTAGATAGCTAAAGATGGAGAGTGACAATCCACCCACGATTTCATTCGTGCCCATGGTTGCAACCAACTCAAGCGAGTGGTCTGCCTCACCACTGGAAGATACCTAGGGTTTGATCATGGGCCCCAAGTATTCTATTCACGTAGGCAATGGATACAAACAGAAGTGTTTTCAACGTAGAGTAAAGAAAAATGAGTCCCTTATTCTACATCACGTCTTGCTCATAACGCAATTCAATACACAGTTATAGAATTTGGCTACAAACTCTAATCCTACATTTACAAGTCTTCCCTTAGCATGAAGCAATTCAGAGGACATGGGCCACATTAGTTCGTACACAACTATTGAATAAGTTGAGATAAATTGGGGAATGGAGAAATGTATGACTCCACCCATCGCTCTTCCCACATATGGTAATATTTTCAATGAAATGACCATCTTGGAAAGGACAGTGTTTAGGGCTTCTGTGTTATGTCCCAGACGTACGCGAGTCCTAGGATTCCACTCATGGGCAATTGTGTCCTTACATTTGTAGNGACTTTAGGATTCTTACACCGATCAGCAGAGGGCATTTGGCCACCTGATCCAACCTCTGGTGTTTCGTTGTAGACCGTTCTGATAACTTCGTCCACTTTCCAGTGTTGTCGATAGAGGTATCACAAACCGTATTGATGTTTTGGTACAATCCCATATACTTCTCAATGGCACTCTCTTTTTGATGCTATTCTTTCGGACGTTTATTAAACTGCGCCTTGATACTCTCAAAGCTCCCTGACTTCTGGACGGAGCTTCTTGAAGAAGTCACTCACGATGCGACCTTGCACCCGTCGCTCGGTTCGAGCACCGAGGACCCAACAAATGCCTCATTGTCACTCTTGTCATTGTATGTATGTGCTTGAATTTGATTGATACTAGTCATCAAAGTACACTTACTGCTAAACAAAAATCATCCATTTATACCAACTCCTCAAATAGTCTACTTCCCCACATCTCATCCCTGTGAATCATCTACATTCCGGTTGGCATAACACTTGGAATCAAAGCACAGCAACGCTAGATGGATAGCTCATGCATAAACTACAAGGCGACAACCCTCTAGGAGTTTTTAGCACATCTCCACCATTCCAATGTTTTGCAGACCTCGCGACAACAACGGTGAATGAGTAAGCACCCTCGGTGATGAGCAAAAGCAACTGGCAAAGACCCTGATGGAGGAACAACAAGCAAAAACCGACGCTCTCCAGATGAACCAAGCAGCAACAACAGATTTTGGTACAAAATGCATGGTACCAATGACCGATTCGGTGACGGATGCTTCTGTTGGCCTGAGGGTGAGTGTAAACCTTGGAGGGTCCCTAGGAGTGGCTGATTCACACCACCAACTGTTTTTAGAGAGACTAAAACTGTGGATGCAACTCGTTCCAAGGATGGCAGAAAACTGGTCGGAGAGTTAAGCAATAGATTTGGCCTGAATTGAATGGGAATAAACACTTGAAAAATGCTCTCAAGCAGTGGCATTTTATAGCCACTGATCTAAGCTTTCCAGAATACCAAAACATGCTAGACTTGGAGCTTCCAAGCAGATTCTATGGCTTCTAGAGTGGCCCTTGGTAGGCTGTCCTTTTCCCACCTAGGAAGGCATCCCTTCCTTCCTTTAGAAGCTTCTGTCCCTTCCTAGATTCCTCAGCTTGCTTCTAGTAGGAGGGAAGGTATCCAGAAACCAAGACACCCCTAGATTCCTTGTAGAACAAGTCACCCCTTCAGGAAGGTGTGCCACCTTCCTGGACCCTCACCTGGCCTTCTAGAACCTTAAGGAGGATTTCAAGAGTTTGGGCTGGCTTCCTGGCATATATTTTTCACCTCCCTTGAGGCAGGGCAGAAATTGATCTCGTGGAACTTGAACCCGGGCCCATGCCTCTAGAGGTGGACACCATTAACCACTAAGCCATTAAGGCTTGTCTTTTTGGTGTTCCCTTTTGGGGTCACTCCTACCATGATGAGGAGCATCTCTCCAACAATGTCCCCTTGCGCATCACCCATTGCAGTTGTTCATGCTTAACCTGCAACTCAAGAGGCTTGGGAAAGCCCAAGCTACATGCAAGTAGCATCATGCCTGTCCTTGGGTTGCGCCTTTGTCATGGCATCAGCAAGCATGTGCTTTGTGCCGTAGTGCACAAGCACCACATCACCCTTTGCAACGAGGTCTCATGCAAAGTGATGCAACATCTCTATGTGCTTGGTCCTCCGGTGTAGCACAGGGTTCTTGGTCAGGCTGATGGCACTCATGTTGCGTTGAGTGCCGTTGGCTTCTTCTGCGTTACCCCAATCTCTTTGAGTAATTGCCGCAGCCATAGCGCCTCCTTTGCAGCTTCCGCGAGTGCAATATATCCGCCTTAATGTTGGATAGCGCCACACAATCCTGCTTCCGGCTTGCCCAAGACACCGCTGCACCACCAAGCACAAAAACATAGCCCGATGTTGACTTGCGGTCATCAACATCACCTGCCTTGTCAGCGTCAGAGTAGCCAACCAACTCAAGGGAGTTAGTCCAGGCTCCTCCTCCAAACACAAGTCGTGACTGTGTCGTCGCCTTCAAGTAGCGGAGGAATCTCTTGACCGCTTGCCAATGTAGTGGCCCCGGATCAGCAACATAGCGGCTGACTTGTCCCTCAGCAAAGGCAAGATCAGGTCGCGTTGCCACTATGGCATACATTATGCTGCCAACTACGGACTGGTACGGTACTCTAGCCATTTCCTCTTTTTCATCCTCCGTGCTCGGGCCCATGCTCGAGCTCCGCTCACATGTCATTGTCATAGGCATGCCAATGGGGTTGGACTCCTCCATGTTGTAGCGGCGGAGCACCTCCTGCACATATTTTTCTTGCCCCATCTCTAGCGTGCGTGCTTTACGGTCCCTCTTGATGGCAATTCCTAGGTAGTAGTCAAGCTCGCCCATGTCCGTCATCTTGAACCGGCTGCCAAGCTGTTTCTTCAGGCTCTTGAGCTCCCCCTCGTCCGAATATACAAGGATGAGGTCATCCACATAGAGGACGGCGATTTGTTGGAGCCCCGGCTGCTTACGCACGTACACGCTGTGATCCGCCTCGCAACGCTTGAAGCCAAGCTTGTTAGAGTGGGCAATTACTGCGCTGGTCTACTTCTCCGCTCCTATAACAACTTTACTGCAGTCGGAGGACCATACATGGAGTTACAGATTTTACGGTGTTTTACCGGGTTCAGTTTAGCTGGGAATCTTCCTCAGCTTTTTCACCAAGACCTTTCCTGGTATCCAGTTCCCTGGGGTGTAAAGGGCTTGGACTGTGAATAGTGTGTCGGCATGCGCACGAGGTAGCGCATGCCATCTACTGCCTCTTACGAGGATTGGGAACTGCACACTGCACAGTGCTGCACAAGCACATCAGCTGCGAGGGTCCCAACCTGACTACCATGCAAGCCTCCGAGGTTGGAGAAGGCAAGCTGCTGCGTCATCACCAACATGCAACAGACCTACAGCTGCCACATCACCAGCCTACGAGGAGAGTTCTGCTGCAACCTTCAATCTACAATCGCATGCAGCAAAATATACGATGGAGGATGAAAGCTTCTTTTGGAAGCCACTTCGCCAAGAAAGTGCTCCATCAAGCTGGATGAAGCTTCCTCGGCAAGGAAGCTTCCCCAGGCTAGAGTCAAGGACCCTGTAATAATGCAGAGCTAGAAGAGGCTTCCCTGGCAAGGAAGCTTCACATCTGCAACATCTATGAGGTGACTGTTGCCACCACACAAGAGGAAGCTCCTCCTCAAGGGCGGTCAACTTGCCAGGGCCACATGTATATAAAGGCAACGGCCCTGTTACACCTCAATAACAACCCTGTGATCATTTGTGGTCACTCTAACTCAGAAGCCTCCTTACCTCAGAGCTTTAGACTTCCAGCTTCTCATTCATCGTAATCACCTTGGCTACTGGAGTGCCATCTGGAGTTCCCAAGCCAAGACTCTACTGGAGTTTGCTCTGAAGACCACTATTAGACTGGCATGTGCGTGCCAGCCTGGGTGGAGGAACGCCTGACTACCTGGAGGCCAGACTACCTTGCAGACGGTGGCTGAGCCGAGATACTTGTGTCAACGGCCTGGATGGCCTAGCAAGAGATTATCCCCTGTGGATGCCACGTAGATGAGATCTGTGTACATAGCTGTGTTTAGGTTGCCACTACTTGTACTCTGTACTTTGTACTATCAATCAAAGAGATTCATTTCTGAGCTGTGTTTTTTTTCATTCACAGTTCCAGAGATAGTACATGCCTTCTTGCTGAGCACCAAGATCTATGTACAAGCAGCAAGGAACCTAGACCTTACTGCACTTTCTCTTCCGTTGTGCAGAATTTGACATGGTATCAGAGTATAGGTGGTGCTTTCAGCAAGATTAGCAGAGTGTAGTGTTGTGGATTGGTGGAGCCATGCTTCACCATCCCTATACAACCTCGAGGAGGAAACGACAGCCGACTTGTCTCAAGTGTGCAGCGCGACCGGCCTTCGC
>SZWC01005275.1:45137-75103 GCA_023375785.1 Penium margaritaceum
CCTCCACTTTCTGCAGCTGAGCCAAGAAGTATCGACAACCTTGTCGAATACGTCTCTTGACCTGCATTGTAGACAAGCTGGCATGGACTTTGAGTCGGGTCGGTGATAATTCCGTACTCGGAATCAACGTAAAGCGGCGTTGTCCTTTCCGGAGGATCAAACGCTTTGATTCAAAGCACATTAGAGCCTTGTTGTCACGAAGCCAGGGATCGCCTAGCACCACGTCGAACGGGTCAAGAAGGTTGAGTACCTTTAACGTGACACTCTGTGTGTATCCTTGAATACAAATTTTTGCTTTACAAGTACCGATCACGGGTACCGTACGGTTGTCACCGACAACAACTGCGCCATCCGATGGTTCGTACTTCAGGCCAACCTGTCGGGTAAAGCCAAGGCTAACAAAAGAGTCGTCCCCTCCAATGTCAGCCAGTACGTTCACGGGAGCACCAGCTAGGTGTCCTTTGAACTGCATCGTCATGTTGCCTCCACTCTTACGAGTGAACAGACTCGACGACGGTAAGCCGAGTTTGTGATAAACACAGAATCTGTACGACAGGCGTTGCAACTCCCATGATTCACCCACTCGAGTCCACATCTTGTGGGCACGTGTGAACTCGGCCAGCACCTTCCGGTCTTTGAATTTCACTGGGTCAAAATCGTCGACTAAAGGTACTGCGAATGTGATTGAACTCATCGCTTTGAGGGCGTTTGTTTCAATCACCGCGTTACACAACTCTTGCACAGTGGTTGGTGTCGCCACCACTAAGCAGGTTCGGTCATGCATCTCGTCTGGTGATGCAAGATTTAGTGGGCAATGTNGATCAGCAAGTGCAGAATGAGGTTCAATGAGAGGGGAGAAAACAACAGAGAAATTTGAACTCGTCAAAAACTCAAATTATTTAACATCCTCGTCTGAAAACATGAACTCACACTCGTGATCCAGTTTTACCCCTGAGTGGTCCCCACTGACGTCACTCAGGGGTCGGGAAAACCCGCCCCACGGCCCTTTCCGTTACCACGGCCGGGCCCATTGCCGCGACCGCGACCCTGTCCACGGCCTTGTCCACGGCCTCCTACTGCACCATCCCCACGAGGTGCTGCTGCTGCAGCTAGCGCCGCGGCCTCTTGTCCACCACCAGCAGCCTCAGGGCACTGAGCCCTAAAGTGGCCCGGCTGCATGCAGTTGTGGCAGAGCCCTTCGCGGAAGGCTGCGTTGCGACGCTCACGCGCCACCTGCAACTCATCATTCTCGCGGCTGCGCTTGTTGTTGGGACCCTTGTATCCACCAGCCTTCTTTGCCGGAGGGTTTGTAGGCTGCTTGCCCTTGGCCCCGCCCCGCTGTCCAGCTGACCCACCAGCCCCTGCAGCGTCCACGCGCATGTCGCGCCCCTGATGTGCACGCGCGTTCGGCCGTGCATTAGAGTAGTGTTTCGGGTTCGCCGAATACACTTCGCTCATGTAGTCGCGCAACGCCCTCTAGCTTGTCCAAGCTTGGCCAGTGGCTATCGTGGTGGTCTTGTCCTTCACCTTCTTGCTGGCGAGACCATCACGCAAGTACTCCAGCAGCATGCACTCTGGGTACTTGAACGTCTGAGTCCCATCGCCCTCGGTGAAGCTTTCGGCTTCCTCCACGAGTGCGGTGAACTCACTCAAGTAGGATTCGAGCGAGCTGCCCAGCTGCCTGAAGTCCTTGATCTTCTGGAAGGCGCGTTGCGCCTCCTCGCGTTGGGTGCACTTCTTGCGCATGATCGCGCAGAAAGCCTCCCACGGCATGGGCTGCCANGGTCAGCTTCACGCCCTTCCGGAAGATCTCCACACTGTGGAGGAAGGACGTGTTCATGACCGACCCCGAAGTCGTCGAGGTAGGCAAGTCGTCGCTGCCGCCGGCAGTGGCCTCCGCAGCTGCGGCACGCTGCACTTGCTGCTGCATCCGCACCTGGGTCACGCTCTGCAATGCCTTGTCGAGGTCATTGCATTGGCGGCTTGCCTCATGGGCGGTGAGGCGCTGCAGCTGGCGATCACGGTCAAGGTCCGTGATGCTCTGCCCGACGTGGGCCAGCAAATTGGCGAACGCGAACTTGAGCTCTGATGTCGTCAGAGCATCAGCGATGGCCTCCAGGGCCTCGCGTTGTCCGTGCACCCTTACACACTGCCAGAGGGTACGGTTTGCGTACACGCCTCCAAGGAGCCCCACCTTTCGGAGGAGACTGTCTTCGGCAACGACGCTCGAGTGGGCGCTGCCTTGCCCCATTGCAGCCACATCGTAGGAAGGAGGATCCGCCTCCATTCCTCCAAGTGGTGCCGTATCTCCACCACCGGTGGTGATCTTGAGTCGGCCTGCGTCCGCGGCAGCAAACTCCGCGAGCCTACGACGGTCATCGCGAATTGCCTTCGCGGCAACGTCGTCCGGCTCGTTCTCGCGGGAACTTCCCGTGTGGCTGCTTTCAACGCCCTTGCTGCTTTCGGCAGTCTCGCTGCCGTCGGCAGCTTGAGGCGATGCGACGAGCGTCTTGCCCTTCTCGAGCAATCGGCTCGAGTTCGTCGCACGATGATGGCGATGGTCGCGATCCTCGTCGCCTTCGCCATCGTCGACGTCGTGCTCTTCGACGGGGTCCTCCTCCGGAAGATCCTCCTCCATCGCGTCGTCCGTCGCATGGGGGTCGCCNACGTACTTGAAGAGTTTGTCTTCAAGCCGCGTCGTGGCAAGGTCGCCCCACTGACTGAGTGGCGCCTTGTGGACACGTAGGAAGTGCTCCATGCGGTTCAGCCAGTCGGTCAGCTTCACGCCCTTCCGGAAGATCTCCACACTGTGGAGGAAGGACGTGTTCATGACCGACCCCGAAGTCGTCGAGGTAGGCAAGTCGTCGCTGCCGCCGGCAGTGGCCTCCGCAGCTGCGGCACGCTGCACTTGCTACTGCATCCACACCTGGGTCACGCTCTGCAACGCCTTGTCGAGGTCATTGCATCGGCGGCTTGCCTCATGGGCGGTGAGGCGCTGCAGCTGGCGATCACGGTCAAGGTCCGTGATGCTCTGCCCGACGTGGACCAGCAAGTTGGCGAACGCGAACTTGAGCTCTGATGTCGTCAGAGCATCAGCGATGGCCTCCAGGGCCTCGCGTTGTCCGTGCACCCTTACACACTGCCAGAGGGTACGGTTTGCGTACACGCCTCCAAGGAGCCCCACCTTTCGGAGGAGACTGTCGTCGGCGACGACGCTCGAGTGGGCGCTGCCTTGCCCCATTGCAGCCGCATCGTAGGAAGGAGGATCCGCCTCCATTCCTCCAAGTGGTGCCGTATCTCCACCACCGGTGGTGATCTTGAGTCGGCCTGCGGCCTCGGCAGCAATCTCCGCGAGCCTACGACGGTCATCGCGAATTGCCTTCGCGGCAACGTCGTCCGGCTCGTTCTCGCGGGAACTTCCCGTGTGGCTGCTTTCAACGCCCTTGCTACTTTCGGCAGTCTCGCTGCCGTCAGCAGCTTGAGGCGATGCGACGAGCGTCTTGCCCTTCTCGAGCAATCGGCTCGAGTTCGTCGCACGATGATGGCGATGGTCGCGATCCTCGTCGCCTTCGCCATCGTCGACGTCGTGCTCTTCGACGGGGTCCTCCTCCAGAAGATCCTCCTCCATCGCGTCGTTTGTCGCATGGGGGTCGCCCATGTGCGCGTCGACGTGCTCGTCGAGCACCTTTGCGGCCTCCGCACGCTTCTCGNGTTGGTCTTAGACGGTCCGGCACTTGCCATCCCGTCGCTCGTGCAACTAGCACGCGAAAGTTGTTGTGAGGATCACCCCACAACGAGGAGGAATCGCCTCCTTAGACGTTGCTCTCACGATCGGTGAGGCAATTTCAATTTAAATACCTATTTTCCTAGGCCGCCACGTTGGCACAAGGTCGTGGATTTAGAAGCTAGTCCTCCTAGGCCGCAACTCACGGCACTTGGTAGCAACTAGGATCTAGGAAAACAGAAAATCAAAATACAAGGAAGAAACAAGACTTGTGAGTACCGCTCATAAAACTAAGACAAAGAACAAGAAGATAAGTAAGTACAAGGTCTAGAACAAAACACTACTTGTCTTCTTGTCTTGTTGTCTTCTTGTCTTCCTTGGCCTCCTCTTGAGTCTTCTTTGTGCGTCTTGCGCCCCTTGGCGGCGTCCTCCTTGAGCCGGCGGCATTGGAGGAGCCGCCAAAAGTCCCCAAGTTGTCACCCTCCTTCTTTTTAGGGTGATCTCAGGTCGTGAGAGCCCCTAAGCTTGGGGAGGGATGCTGTCCCAATTTTTTGGATGAAGGAGGTCGGAAGGAGCCTTGAAAATGAGGAGGATTTTGTGGTTTTAGAGGTGGGAACTCCCCAACCCGTCCCACAGAAATCCTCCTAGCCCCCTGGAAGTGTAGAGATGCTGGAAGAAAGTGTCTCCACAAAGTAGTGCTTTTTTCAAGCTCTCTAACGCAACTTTCGGCGCTTCAATCCGTGAAGTGTGGATGCCGTAGTCCGTTCTGGCGTTTTTGCTGCTGCTTGCAGCTGCCGGCGGCGTTTTATCTATGTCGTAGACGCCGTTTCCGTCGAACCTTTGGTCGCGAGGGTCGTCTCGCTCTGAGAACCACTGTAACGGGCCGTGTCTCCAGCTCCTGCTCTGAAGTCGTCGTCGGAGTTTGCAGAATGGCGTTCTCAGTCCGCGTCAGGGGTTTACCCCCTTCGCAAGACTGAGGGGCAATCGTCATCAACGACCCAGAGCAGGAAGACTCGAATGTTTCGAGTCTCCGGAGGCCCATTTCCGTTTTTAACCAAACCCCTGGTTTTGGGACCCAAACCGGGGGTTTTTACCTCGAACTCGTGTGTTCGCACGAGTTATTCCGTTTGTTTTACGTCGAAGTTCGTTGTANCGAACTGGCCCTCCCGCTACATGCATGCTGCAATGCGGACTCACCACAAACGCGTTCTCGCAGTACGCCTTGAAGAGTCGTGAGGAGAACGGGACGCGAAAGTCGAAGAACCGGATCCACGCCATCGGCACCTCCTGCAACGTGGAAGCTGGTTTCACATGCTTCATGGTCCACGAGAACGCAACAGCGGCAGCCGCATCAAAGAGAGAGAGAGAGAGAGAGAGAGAGAGAGAGCAACGGAGGAGAAAATAAATCGAGATTTGCAGTGGAAAACAAATCCGGCATTTCTCCCACTCCTCATTCGGCTTTGAGCCCATCGGCCAAATCCCATTTTGTGGCTCGGCGAAACAAACATAGCTCTCATGGACGCGCCGTACGCTCCTCAAAGCATGTAAAGAGGAGTGATGTTTTTTGGAGTGGCCTACATCTCATCTCTACTGCACCTCCAGCTTCTAGCTGGACTTCTGCTGGAGAACAATCTGGGCAAGCAGCAGTTTTGCCGCAGATTTCAGACGCGACAGCATCACCTGTCAGCAACTCGACCGTCGCAGCAGCACCGCCCACCATACTACACAAAACAGTGTAGGCGGTCAGTTCCTGTCCGACATCCGGCGGACATGAAAATCTGCCAGCATTTTTCAGCGGAAGAGGCCAAAAAAGCTGCACAAGCCTTTTTCTCTCTTGCAGACCAGTTGCGACTGCCCTGCTTGCCGCCAGCGCGAGTGCGCCGTCGGAACGGTACACTGCCCAGCGAACTCTCTCGCGGCGAAGTGCGCAAGCGCCACCGCCGCTGATGCCAGCAAGCGAGCGAGCGAGTGCACGAGTCAGCGAGCGAGTCAGCGAGCAAGTCAGCGAGCAGGGGAAAAAGCGAGCAAGCGAGAATGCAAGCAAGCAAGCAAGTGAGCAAGGAGGGGAGCAAGCTAGCGAGCAAGCAAAGCAAGTTGAGCGAGCGAAGCAAACTAGCGAGCAGAAGGGGGTGCAAGCGAGGGCGCCTTTAGAGCTGCGAGAAGCAAGCACTGAGTTGCAAAAATTGTGCAGCCTGCTTGCTCGAATATGCAGCATAGTTCGCATCAGACGCGAAATCTTGCAGCCGCCACTCACGCGGAAGTTCGCAGAACGGATCCCCCTCAGCAGAGTTTTCTGACGATACGCCCGTTGTCGCGCTGCTCCTTCCGCCACCAGCCAAACGGACGGACAGGAAGCTCTCTGACTTCGCGACTAAGCCATCCATTTGCGAACTGACGGGAAAGGAATGGGTCTGCGAAAAGACAAGTCACTGTTCACCGGCTCTCACAGGAGGAAATCGTGCCTACGTGACACAGAGTGAGGAACTACCTCCTCATGACCCTCCTGGCGCCCTTTCTACAGCTCCAGTGACTACTAGCGTACGAGGACGACCGGCTAATTTTTTTTTAGCCTAGGACAGGTCGAGCCAGCTCAGCACGTGCTGTACTATATTGGAGATGAGAGAAAACAACTCAAGGCCCATGCTGCGCCTAATGGGCAACATCCTTCAGACGAATTGCTTCTTCCAGAGGCAACCGATAATTTTCTGGAGTGGCCCGAACTCGACCCAATCATTTCTTTTCCCTCAACTTGCCACAAGCAAGCCCGGAAGAGCCCAAAGAAGGTCTACTTCAAGTCCCAGCAGCAGACATCCCCGAAATGAAGGAGAATTTTTCCCTCCTCGATCCGAAAGCCGACATCGACTTCTTTCCTAACATACCTCTCACCAAGAGTACGACTCGGCTCTAATTTCTCGACGAAGATTTTTGGAGGCCTCTCGAGGCATTTTCTGGAGGTCGACGACAGTGAATCGGAGTCGTGGCCCCAGCGCACCAATTGAGGGGGAGTGTTATAGTGGGCAATTACTGTGCTGGTCTACTTCTTTGCTATTGTAACAACTTTACTGCAGACAGAGGACCATACATGGAGTTACGCATTTTACGGTGTTTTACCGGGTTCATTTTAGCTGGGAATCTTCCTCTGTTTTTTCACCAAGACCTTTCCTGGTATCCAGTTCCCTGGGGTGTAAAGGGCCTGGACTGTAAATAGTGTGTCGGCATGCGCACGAGGTAGTGCATGCCATCTACTACCTCTTACGAGGATTGGGAGCTGCACTCTGTCCAGTGTTGCACAAGCACATCAGCTACCAGGGTGCTAACCTGACTACCATGCAAGCCTCCGAGGTTGGAGAAGGGAAGCTACTGCATCATCACCAACATGCAGCAGACCTACAGCTGCCACATCACCAGCCTATGAGGAGAGCTCTACTGTAACCTTCGATCTACTGTCGCATGCAGCAGAATCTACGATGGAGGATGAAAGCTTCTAGTGGAAGCCACTTCGCCAAGAAAGTGCCCCATCAAGTTGGATGAAGCTTCCTCGGCAAGGAAGCTTCCCCAGGCCAGAGTCAAGGGCCTAGTAACAACACAAAGCTAGAAGAAGCTTCCTTGGCAAGGAAGCTTCACATCTGCAACATCTATGATGTGACTGTTGCCACCACACAAGAGGAAGCTTCTTCTCAAGGGCGGTCAACTTGCCAGGGCCACATGTATATGAAGGCAACGGCCCTGTCACACCTTAATAACAACCCTATGATCATCTGTAGTCACTCTGACATGGAAACCTCCTTACCTCAGAGCTTCAGACTTCCAGCTTCTCATTCATCATCATCACCTTGGCTGCTAGAGTGCCATCTAGAGTTCCCAAGCCAAGACTCTACTGGAGTTTGCTCTGAAGACCACTGTTAGACTGGCACGTGCGTGCCAGCCTGGGTGGAGGAACGCCTGACTACCTGGAGGCCAGACTACCTTGAAGACGGTGGCTGAGCTGAGACTCTTGTGTCGACGGCCTGGACGGCCTAGCAAGAGATTATCCCCTGTGGATGCCAGGCAGATCAGAGCTGTGTACATAGCCGTGTTTAGGTTGCCACTACTTGTACTCTGTACTTTGTACTATCAATCAAGGAGATTCATTTCTGAGCTGTGTTTTTTTTCATTCACAGTTCCAGAGATAGTACATGCCTTCTTGCTGAGCACCAAGATCTATGTACAAGCAGCAATGAACCTAGACCTTAGTACACGTTCTCTTCCGTTGTGCAAACTCTGATGAAGCTCACCCATGAAATTGTCCATTTTGAGGTACCACATGAGCGGAGCTTGCTTCAGTCCATAGAGCGCCTTGCAAAGCTGGCACACCTTCCCTTGCTGTGCATCCACGTCCTCCGGCACCTCTATATAGAATTCCTCGTCTGGGTCACTATTGAGGAATGCAGTTTTGACATCCATTTGGTGGATTTCGTAGTCACATGCCGCTGCTACTGTGAGGATAGTGCGGATGGAGGCAAACTTTGCCACTGGTGTAAATGTCTCGTCGTAGTGCTCCCGTTTTCTCTGGGCATACCCTTTTGCAACCAGCCATGCCTCGTACCGCTCCACCTTCCCCTCCTTTGTGAGCTTCTTCCGGAATATCCACTTGGAACCCATAATCTTCTTGTTCTCCTGTCGTTCATCCAGCTCCAAAGTGCTGTTCTGCGGGGAGTGTGGAGTTGTTTTCTGCCACTCAATCCCCTTGCTTTTCATCCACCCAAGGCAGCCCGCATATTCAACGCCGTTGTCGCTCCGGAACGCCTTCACCTTCAACTCTGTGTGCTGCTCCACATCTGCCACAAACTCTTGCATGCATGCAAGGACTTCGCTCTTTCGCTTCATGAGGTAGAGGTATAGTTTGCGGCTATGGTCGTCGATGAAGGTGAGGAAGTAGCGAGCTCCACCAATGGAGCTCTCAAGTAGTCCACCCACATCAGTGTGTACCACTGCCAACTTTGTTGATGCNAAGGATTGTGCGATTCGCTCTCTCTGCGATGCTATTCTGCTGCGGGGAGTGTGGAGTTGTTTTCTGCCACTCAATCCCCTTGCTTTTCATCCACCCAAGGCAGCCCGCATATTCAACGCCGTTGTCGCTCCGGAACGCCTTCACCTTCAACTCTGTGTGCTGCTCCACATCTGCCACAAACTCTTGCATGCATGCAAGGACTTCGCTCTTTCGCTTCATGAGGTAGAGGTATAGTTTGCGGCTATGGTCGTCGATGAAGGTGAGGAAGTAGCGAGCTCCACCAATGGAGCTCTCAAGTAGTCCACACACATCAGTGTGCCAACTTTGTTGATGCATGCGTCCCCTTTCTCACAAACGGCTGTCGCGTTGATTTGCCAATGACGCATGGCTCACACATGGTCTCCTTGGTTCCATCAAGGCCACTGATTTGGAGACCCCGCACCACCTCTCTCTCTGCCATCTATTTCACCGTCGATGGAGAAACATGGTAAAGTCAGCAATGCCACAGGTCCAGGTCTCCTTCATCCTTCGTTGGAAGATTGGTGGCGTTGGACCCTGCCCGGCTGCCAAGGATCTTTGCGCGTAGCAGGTACATGTCCTCCTCTCTCTTGGCGCGCGCAATAACCTTGCCTTTGCCCTCCTTGCGGATGAAGGCCTCCTTCTTTGTGAAGAGCACCTCAAGTCCCTTGTCGGTAAGGCGGCTGACGGAGAGCAGGTTTTCCCCAAAGTTGGGCATGTGGAGCACGTTGTGGATTGTGCTCATGACGGGTTTGCCATCCATAATGGACTCGATGCGGACGTTACCCTCACCGGCGGCCATCTCTATTTTGCCGTTGGCCATCGTCATGCGTCTCTCCGAGACGCCATAGGTGATAAATGCCGCCTTGTTGCATTGCGTGTGGCGGCCTGATCTGGAGTCAATGACGGTAACTCCCGGATCCTTCAAGTTTGTGGAGTTGTTCACCATAAGGGCCTGCTAGTCTGTCTTCCCGCCCTGCTGCGACCGGTCTGGTTTCTTCTTGGGGCAGTTGCATGCATAGTGGCCCTCCTTGCCGTAGTTGAAGCACTTTCCCTTCTTGTCACCCTTCTTGGTGCCTTGTTTGGCACCCTTCCACTTGTCATCTCGGCCTCCACTTTGAGGGTGAACCATGTAAGCTGAACTTGATGCCGCTGCACTCTCTCGACCGCCACATCCCATACACTCGTTGCGCACGTACTCAGCAACCTTCGGGTACTTTTGCTCGTCGGAAGGCCAGCCACCAAGGACTGTGATCATGGGACTCCAACTTTCTGGCAAGGCCAGAAGGAGAATCATAGCTTGCAAATGAGAGTCAACCTCCCAACGAGTGGCCACGCGCTCCGCTGCAAGTGACTCAATCTGATGCATGATATCCATGATGTTGTCACCTTCGTTAGCTCAGAGGGTGACGAGCCGTTTGAAGATGAAGAGCTGATTGGCGAGGTTGCTTGACTGGTAGATGGAGCAGAGTTTTGACCATGCGTCTGCGGCGAGGGTGCATCCTTGGATGTGCCCGAGTTGTGTTGGGCATAACACGGACAAAAGGAGCACCAACGCCTTTTTCTTGCGCTTCTTGTATGCCTCCTTCACCTTAGCCATTGCAGTATCAGGTGGAGTAGTCTCGTCACCCTTCACAAGCTCAAGCAGTCCCCTGTCGGCGAGGAAGACCTCAAAAAACCACCTCCACAAGGCAAGGTCTGTCCCATCAAACTTAAGGACAGCACGGCTACTCTCTTGCTCGCTGGTCGCCATGTCTTGCTGTTGAAGCGTAAACTCAAGCTGGCTTGGAACCCCTTAGAGGCGTGGGCCCATAACCCTTTGTTGACCTGAGGGTGAGTTCACACCCTGGAGGGTCCCTAGGAATGGCTGATTCACACCACCAGCTGTGTTTGGAGAGACTAAAATTGTGGAGGAAACTGGTTCCAAGGATGGCAAAAAACTGGTCAGAGAGTGAGGCAATAGTTTTGGCCTGAATTTACCGGGAATAAATACTTGAAAAATTCTCACAAGCAGTGGTGTTTTATAGCCACTGAAATAAGCTTTCCAGGACACCAAAGCATGCTAGATTTGGAGCTTCCTAGCGGATTCTATGGCTTCTAGAGTGGCCCTTGATAGGCTGTCCTTTTCCCACCTAGGAAGGCATCGTTTCCTTTCTCTAAAAGCTTCTGCCCCTTCCTAGATTCCTCAGCTTGCTTCTAGTAGGAGGGAAGGTATCCAGAAGACCAAGACACCCCCAGATGCCTTGTAGAACAAGTCACCCCTTCTAGAAGGTGTGCCACTTTCCTGGACCCTCATCTGGCCTTCTAGAACCTTAAGGAGGATTTCAAGAGTTTGAGCTGGCTTCTTGGCATCTATTTTTCACCTCCCTTGAGGCAGGCATAAATTGATCTTGTGGGACTTGTACCTGGGCCCCTGCCTCTAGAGGTGGACACCGTTAACCACTAAGCCCCTAAGGCTTGTCGTTTTGGTGTTCCTTTTTGGATTCACTCCTTCCATGGTGAGGAGCATCTCTCCAACAGCTTCAGGCTTGGCGATCCATTCGCCCGAACCGCTGCCCACCGAGACGACACTTGGTGCAATGAGGGGCACAGGCCAACAATCTGGGATAGGCGAGGACTTGTTCTATAAGTTCTCAGGTCTTGAGAGCCTCAACACCCATCTGCTCCAACAACTCAATGTGATGATGGAGGAGCTTCATAATTCCTGTGTGCACTAAGCATTACCCGCCAAGAAAAATATCCATCTCTCCAGTAAACCCTAGATTTGACCGGCACACCCTTAGCCGTTCAATCCCTCAAACTCAAAAGGTTCAACGATCAGGATATGTATAATGATTTTGGACGTGTACTTCATCACTCTTGGGGTCAGCAACGCCAAAAAGAAGATTGACCTTGCGACCTTGCTTTTGGGTGACACGGCTTCAAGTTGGTGGTCGAATCTATAGACCATCCAATGGCAGCAAGAAACCGGCAGAGCAGGATCAACGAATTCGCAATCTCTCTCATAGCATTGACCAATGTCGTTCTACCTCTCGAGCAGATGAATCCAGCGTGCCATGACTCCCTCATTCCACCGGAGAACTAGAACAGTTTTGCATGCGGTGGACTTGCTTGTGTTTTAAGAAAAAGAGAAGTCTGACGCATGGTACATCCTTCAAAGCTTGCGTCAATAGTCTAGTGTAGTAGGTTACATGTGGTGATTTGGGTAGAACATCACCGGAGACTCCTGTCCAGACAGAAAAATCCACATCGACAGACCTTCCATTTGTGTGTTACGCCGAGCTTGACATAGGTGGTTCACAGGAATGAGGTGTGGGACAAAAGAAAACTCGAGGATTAGGGACAAATGGATGATCTGTATTAAGCAGTAAGTGTA
Organism: Penium margaritaceum; assembly: GCA_023375785.1. Classification (NCBI taxonomy): domain Eukaryota; kingdom Viridiplantae; phylum Streptophyta; class Zygnematophyceae; order Desmidiales; family Peniaceae; genus Penium; species Penium margaritaceum. The sequence continues at coordinate 57,246 of SZWC01005275.1, forward strand.
CTCCAATGACAAGTGCCGAGTGAGTCAAGCACATGTAACCGATAGCAAGAACGAGAATGAGGCATACGTCAGGTTTTTGTCTCTCATTTCGAGCGATACGTATGAGGTTACGCCATGAGTGGCTGCTTTAAGAAGCTCCGCCAAGATGTCGGAGGGCCTTGAGAATATTGATGCAATTCTTCATAAAATCTAGCATCATCAAGAAGTCAACCGAAAGATTTTAAAACATCGATTTAGTTCGCGACACTTTTTTCGACCATTTCGAAAGGTGGTCGAAGTTCTCTGAAACGTTTAGAGCAAACTACCAAAGGTCGAGGCAGTTGGCCAAAATTCCCTCGTCCAAATGGTGTAATAATCTTAAAGTCTTCACTCGGTGGGCCATGGTTAGAATGATTGAAATACCCACTGGATGAGTTTAGGGAATCGTGTATGCCATGGACATAACACTTCCCTCCCTTTTAACCGTGATGTCCCAGTGTGCTAATAGATGTAGGCTTATGACGGAGAAAGCAACCATTGATCAGAACATAGATGTCTCTAAGGCTATGGTAGGGCTCCAAGCTCTTTTGCGCGGAATCATAGTTATACCACTTGATTAGATGCTTGGTCATTTTTGCATGGCTCGATGTTTGAGGATATCTTCGACTTCATACTCCATATCCCCGTCCACTTGTACAGGAGGTAGAGATGTGACGCTTTTGCTGGGGAAGTTCGTGTTGAGATCTCAGCATTACTTGGATTTGCAGATGTGGAAGACAGGATGAATTGCCTTGCATTAATGTTGGCAAAGTAAAACGACAACTCGGGTTTGCATGAACTTGATCTAAAACTGTACCAACCACCGGCGTTTATGCTTCGTGATTTCTTGTCCACGGAGTTTGATGTTTGCAGAGATGAGGAGAGCACGGTTGTCAGCATTGAATACATCATTGCTCTGATGTTGGTCAGCTGCTCGCTTCATGACTACTTGCGTCTTTGTGGGAGTCTATCGTGTTTTCTACCAAACACTTGCAAAGTCCCCGCGGTGGATGTTGGTCGCGGGGATGTTGCTTTGACTTTGTAATCCAGCTGGTGTTGTAGGAAGTTTGCTGTTCACCCACTGGAAAGGAATTTTGTGTGTTGTGGTGGAAATGGCTGAATTTCATGCTAATTTGGCGTTTGGCAGTTTGGCTGTCCAATGGGTGTCGTGGGTCTCGCATAAAGTGCAAAGAAGGGTTCTGAGCGTCTGATTGGTTTGCTTGGTTTGCCCATCTGTTTGAAAATGGAACGCCATTGATAACTGGATCCGACTACCACAACAAGCCATCACTTTGTGCCAAAGACAGCTTGTGAAGTAATCTTCTTGGTCGGCGATGATGGTACGTGGCACACTGTGCAATTGCATGATCTGGTTTAGAAACAGCCGGGCTATTCCTTCTACGGTCATGGTGGTTGTCGTTGGAATGAAGTGAGACATCTTAGAAATCTGTCCACCACAACGAGGATGGTGTTGCATCCCTCATCACAAAAACCATGTTGATGTGGTCCCATGGTTCTGGTGGACCTCGTGGTGGTTGGAGAATACCAGGTGGCCGCGAACGATAGAATTTTTGTGTCACATGATTTGCAGAAGGTCGTCGGGTCAGTCTGCATCTTGTCCAACTAGTTGTAGTTTTCCAGCTTCTCGAGCATCTTGTCGTCCCCAAAGTTTCCACTTAGATCGGTGTCATGGAATTCCTCCAACAGCATCCTTCACAGTTCCTCATTCAAACGAACGACAACATGTCGATTGAATCTTCGTCGCTAGTAGGGATTTTAAAACCAAATGTTGGTTCCCTCGTATCCGCTGAACTCCTCGTAACCCTTTTCTAATGTTTTTCTTAGATAAGGGTTTCGTTCAAAAAGCAACGTGCAGATCTCAGCCATTAAATGTGGTCGCTGACTAAGAGCATGTGCCGTATTAGTTATTCCAAGCGGGTACTGGATGCTGTAGTTGAAGTTGGACTCAAGGAACTCCATCCATTGAGTTTGTCGATGACTCAGATTTGGCTGAGTCTTGAGGTATTTCAGGGCGTGATGGTTGGTGCAGACGATGCATCGCTGTAATTCCAAGCAGCATTGCCATGTCTTGAATACATACACAAGTGTGAGCATCCCTTTCTTGTGCACCAGGTAGTTGAGTTCCGACCCGAGTAGGTTTGTGACACATACGCGACCAGTTGTTTCCTATCGCCATTGCCTTGGAGGAGAACGGCTTCAATGGCTCGATCAGACGCATCAGTGGCCATAATGTTGTCCACCGTTGGATCCGCTTATTGAAAGGCTTGCGCTGAGGTCTGAGCGTCTCTCAAAGAGTTGACTGCTTTTTGTTCTCTATCCCCCCAATTCCACTGGGTGGTTTTTGAGGTGAGATCGGAGAGAGACACTGACGCTCATGCATAGTCATTTATGAATCAACGGTAGTAGTAACTATAACCTTGAAATACATGAATGTCCCAAACACTGGTGGGCGTTGGCCAATCAGTGACCGCCTCCACCTTTTCTGAGTCCACGGTGAAATGTCTGCTGCTGATGATGTGGCCCAAAACTCAATCAAACGATGACAAAATTCATATCTTGAGAGCTTTCCAAAAAATTATCTCTTTGTGAAATCTTCAGGACCTTTCATAGATGTCCATTGTGCTCCTTCGAGGTGCGCCTGTACACCAGGTTGTCATTGTGATACACGATGACGAAGTCATCGTGGTACGAGCGAAAGATGTTGTTAATCGTCGCCATCAATATCGTGGGGGTATTCATGAGTCCAAACGGCAAGATCATGAACTCCTAGTGTTCGTATCTAGAGAAAAAGACTGTCTTCTCAACATCCTTACCAAATACACGGATCTGAAGATAGCCGTTGTGAAAGTCGATTTTGCTGAAAAGCTAGGCACCTTGAAGTTGATCGAAAATTTCTTTTGTACACGGGAGGCGGTAGCGGTTCTTGATGGTGATTTTGTTAAATGTGTGGTAGTCCACACACATCCACATCCCTTCAGTTTTTGAAAAAAAGTACGGGTGCTGCATAAGGTGACATGGAGTGTGTGATGAATCCCTGATCGAGCATCTTGTCCAGCTGCTTCTTGAGTTTGGTCAACTCATGATTGCTCATCCAATAGGTCCCCTTCATTGTTGGTCTGTTGCTTGGTTTTAGGCCTATCTGATGGTTGATGTTTTGGTTTGGTGATGGATCTCGGGATAGAGCATCGGATCAAACCCCTTCAAGCTCCTCAGTGAGCTCTGCAAACTCCTTTGATACTGCTACGGAAGTTTTTGGTGTCAAGGCCATTGGTGTCGCCTCGATAGCTACAATTTCTTCCACTTCCCTTGCTTCCATGTGGACTAGCCGTGCTTGGGCTATGCGCTTCAGGTATCTTTTAGCCACGTATAGAGATATTCGTTGGCGTTTTGTGGCTGCCAAAACTTCCTTTATTGCTCCCACCTCTGCTACTTGCTGTAACCGCCGCTCTGTTATGGGTTGCTCGACCAGAGGGAGGTGTCGCTTACTGCTATCAATGCTGATATAGACTGATCCACTACTCAAGTCAACTTGCTGATTATGTCGATATAGGAAATCTCACCTGAGGATGATTTTGTGGTCGCTCAATGGGAAAGTCCTCCAGACCGTTACCTCGTGCAGATCTCAGATTTTGAATTTGGAGTGGTTCGTAAAGTCGACGGATCTACAATTGTCCATTGAAGATCTTCCCTTCAAAGATCCCTAGTTTGGTTTACAAAATCAGCTTCTAAACCATGTCGTTGCTGAAGAAAGTGTGAGAAGCTCCTCCATCCAGTAGTGCTGGTAGCTTTTCAGGACTTTGACAACCCCTTGGTTGTACCCGTAGCAGTAGCATTGGTTGTTCTTCCTCTTACCCCTCGTCAAAACTTGCAATCTTAGGAACCCTCATATGTGGGGATGTGAGCCTCTCAGATGGGCAGTCATTGGGTGTTGAATTTTTGACCGGAAAGGAGTCTCGTCGTCTACTCTTGTCATTTTCCGTTTCCAAAATCCTCACTCTTCTTCTATGACTTTCCCCCTTTTTTTCTTATTGTTGCCGCTTTGGGCAGATGCACGAGATATGACCTGTCTTTTTGCAGGTCCAACAGAACCATTGATCACATTCATCAACGCCATCTATCTCCATGTAGGTTGAGGTTTTTGCCAAGTGAGATTTACCTCTGCCACAATGAGAACTATTGTTTTGGGGTCGCCAGCCGTTGGATACTTGCATGCGAGTATTGTAGTTGGTGCGGCCAATGCAGTCGGCTGTTTAAAATGTTTAGAAAGGTGTTCGTGGATGCCAAAGATGGTGATTGCTTGCCAAATATCTTGCTTGAGGTCGTTGTTTTAGTAGAAACATAGTTCCTTGGGGACAAGGTGACTATCGGTGATGATCTCATGGAAACGCCAAGTACACTCTCTTACTCTGAATTGTTGACAGAGATGCTAAAGTGTGTACCGTACGTCATACCTCTTATTCACCTTCCCAAAGAGAGCAAGGAGTAGTGCACGCAAATTCGCTCCATGTCTTTGGTGGCATTAGAGAGTTGTGCCACGTTGGATTTATACGTTCACGAGGTAGTACGCCTTCGGCCAACATTGTGAGAACGGTTGCGTGAGCCATTGATCCAGCTCCGTTGGTCTCCTGCTGCCATTGGATGGCCTTTAGATCAGACCATCAACAAAGAGCCGTGCCACAAAAAACCGAGGCCGCAAGGTGATTTTTTTTTGTCATTGTTGACCTTAGCAGCAATGATGTACACCTTCAAAGTCATCAACCACATCTTGTCCCTTAGAATTTGAGGGATCATATGGCTTGAGAAGTGCCGGTAGAAATTGGGGTTCACTTGAGAGTTACAAATTTCTGTTAGTGAGTACGACAGGACTTTTCCAATGAGTGATGACGAAATTGTCCTTGGTGGAGATTTCCTTTACCGGTAGAATGGAGTAACGGACCAGTCCACGTCAACAATAATGGAAGAAAATGCCATTTATGTCTCGTCGAGTGACCCACGATGCAATGGCAATTACGGGATGCAGCAAAGGTGGAAGCAGCAGAGGTGGACGTAGCGGAAGAAATTATAGGAGTCACAACATGCCAACCGATATCTCTCGACGTGACCAAGAGATATGTGCGATGCAGAGCTCAAGTGTGGGTCGTCCTCACAGAGACAAGGGGAGCAAAAAATTCACGACAGCTGAGGCAACAACATTGGCTCTGATACCTCAGAGGTATACAGCCATTCTAGAGGAGTTTGCGCCACTTGTTGTGGAGTTCAAAGGGGTTTTTCTCGACAAACTACCCTTAGATTTGCCTCTGTAAGGAAATGTTGATGACCAGGTAGACCTAAATCTTGATAGCAGACTGACAGTGAATGGGACCTATCTGTTGAGTGACCACGAGCTGATGAAACTCAAAAATAAATTGGAAAAGATGCTTGGTCACGGATTCAACAGACCCTCCATGTCACTCTGTATAGCACCTATAGTTTTTGTGAGAAAGAAAACTGGAGAGATGTGGATGTGCATGGAATACCGAGCATTGAATGACATTATCATCAAGAACCATTACCCTCTATTGTGTGCAGAAAAATCTTTCAACAAACTCCACGAGGCCCAGATTCCAAACAAAACTGACTTAAGCAACGGCTATCGTTATATCTGTGTATCTGATAAGGACGTTGAGATGACAATGTTTTGCACCAGGTATGGGCACTTTGAGTTCATGGTCATGTAGTTCGGACTCATGAATGCTCATACACTATTCATGACGGTGATGAACAACATTTTCTTCCCATACCTTGACAATTTTTTTATCGTATATGTCAACAAAAGATTGGTGTACAGTTGCACCTCGGAGGAGCGTGTTGGACATTTCCAAGAAGTTCTTGAAATGTGACTTGGTTGTTGTTTCTGGGCCTCATCATTGGTGGTGAACAGATTACCATGGACCCGAAAGAGGTGGAGGCAGTCGTTGATTGGTCGACGCCTACCAATGTTCAGGACGTCCAAGTATTTTGAATCATCTGCAACTAACATCATTGATTCATGAAAGATTATGCCCGAGGTTCAGTGCCTCTCTTTGAGAAATGATCTAACCTTGGTGCTAGCGTTAGGACTGGCAGATCCACTTGTGGACTACATCACGGCAGCTGACACGTTCGATTGAGCAATCAAAACTGTTATCATCCAAGACAACGGCGGTGGAGAAAATTGGTCGAGTACATGTCACAAAAGTTACGCGGGCCAGAACTCAACTATGGAGTGCATGAGAAAGATAAATTCGCAGTCGTACACACATTCAAAACATAGCTGTGCTACTTGGAATGCTGACAATGCATCATCCACACCGTCTATCGTGCACTAAAACATCCAAACGCATAGAAAAATATGATCTGTTGACAATCTCGATGGATGGAGTTCCTCAAGTCCAACTTTGAAAATGACATTTAGTACCGCCCTGGAAAAATTAATGCAACGGCTGCCCTAAGTTGAAGAATAAATCTCATTGCCCAGATCAACACGATGTTCGTCATGTAAGAATTGTACCTCACAAGAATTCTCATGAAGGATCACCAGGAGTTTAGTGGGTACAAAAAAACTATGTTTTGGTTCGATGATCCTTACTAACGACGACAGTTTACTCGCCAGGTTTTTGTACCATCAAACAAGGAGTAGCGAAGAATGTGTTTGGATGAATGTCACCACATCGATTCAGGAGGATTAAAGAGCAGCCATGCAACACCTTGGTGGCCAGCGTGGACACAAACACCCTCATGAGGAGGAATAAGATTTTGAGGAAGGAGTGGCTGGACGTACTCGCCGCCACCAGCATGGCCATGAGTAGGATTTCCAGGATCCCCAACAGCCACGAGTAGACTGCTATCTGGGGTTGCTGCGAGTAATGGAAAGGACGAGGGTAGAAAATTCATGTTTTGTGATGATGATGTAAAGAAATTTGAGCTTCTTTTGGTAAAATATTTCTCAACAATCTATGCACCATTCATGAATCCTGAGTTCTATGATTGCTCATGTCCACTTGCTTATGTGACCAAGAAAAAGCTTAGAAAACCGTACATGCTTGATCGTTGCCACAAAAAGTCCTTGGCTCTGTGTGTTAGAAGATGCACATGAGGCTCACATAAGAAATTCCCAAACATCAATCACGGTGGTTGTACTCGCCAGTCCACAGATGAATATGTCTGCCTTTAAAGGATGGAATCTCTTAGCCTCATTCACAAAACGATACTGCATGTGGGAATAGATGGATGGTATAATATTGCTACGGGGAAGAACTCATACCTACTATATTCACCACTTAGAGGGCAAGCCCCAATCAAGTCTTTTCCTACGCAAGTCTGAAACAAGCATTACCATGTAGTTTGATGGCAAGCTAGCAAGTGCTCTAGCATGCATCCTTGCCAAAATGGGAGCAGATGAATCCTTTGTGAGTGGAGCATTTTTGGGCGTGTGGCAGCTGAGGTACACGTTTCGTACATGCACGGTGATTTTTGGTGACAATAGGTAGGTGTTGGTGATTGATGAGTGTACGAAATGACTCACATTGCCCGGCTTCAAAACTACCGCTTGCCTAACGGTGTTGGACCTCATGGATGCCTTCGATGTTGTGCTAGGGGGTCCATGGCTGGTGAGCCACAAAGCGCTTATGTGCTTCACCTTGAAGACATCACAAATCTGTGGTGGATGACAGACTATCACTTTGTCTCAAATCCCCCAACTCAGTATCATGAAGCCCATCTTCAGGCCAGCCTCACAGTAGTCAAACTAAAAAGACAGCTGCGTTAAGGCTATCGATGTCTCCTCATAACAGTAATGAAACTCGATGATGAGGTGGAATGTGATGTACCCTCAGGGGTTTCCAAAATCCTCTTTGAGTTATCAGACATGTTTGAACCTCCAATGGATCGGTTGTCACCCAAGTGTGTGGTCATACACACCATCCCGTTGGAACCAGGGGTTGTGTCCCCCTTTTCATTGACGTACCATGTAAGTCCTACAGAACAACAAGGAGCCAAAACATCAGGGAATAGTAGAAAAAGGGCTGGATTGAACTGAATCTGTCCCCATTTGAGGCCCCCATCCTTTTTGGAAAAGAAAAAAGATAAATGTTTGAGGATGTGCGTAAACTGCTGGACGTTAAACAATCTCACTATGAAAAACCGATACCCGCTTCCATGCATCAAGGTTCCACTTGACCAACTTCAAGGAGCGAAAGTGTTCAGACACAACGATACCACCAGATCCGGATCATTGAAGAGGATGTAACAAACACGAAATTCAGGATCCATCTATTTTGGACTCACGAACGCGCCCACAACATTTCAAGCACAAATGAACAACATCTTTAGGGACCACCTCGGCAAGTCAGTCTTGGTGTACCTTAACGATACCCTGATCTTCTCAAAGAACCATAAAGAACATGAGAAAAACTGATGAACAGCCCTTGAGATCCTTTGAGGTAATCATCTCTTTGGAAAGAAGAGCAAGTGCACGTTTGCGCATCCAGGATTATCTGGGCCATATCATCAGTGGGGAAGGCGTCTGGGTGGACCCTTGCAAAGTGGAGGTAGCAAAACATTAGCCTCAACCTAGGAACATAGGCCAGCTTAGCTCTTTCATTGACCTCTCAAACTACTTTTTTTGGTTTGTGAGAGGCTACTCCACGTTGGTTAGCCCCCTCACTGCCTTAAGTCAGAAGACGGCGGTGTTGATTTGGTCACCGAAAGAATTTCATGCTGGTGAAGTCGATGCTGATATCGGCACCAACACTTGCACTCCCAGATCCAAAGAAACATGGGGAAGTATGATGTGATGCATCGGTTACAGGTTTAGGAGCAGCTCTCATAAGATTCGCAAGTATTTGGATGTAGAAATCAGGTATACTATGGGGGATCAAGAGGTCCTGGTAGTTGTGCATGCTTTCAAGGTATGGTAGTGCTCACTCAAGTGTGAAGTAGAGCGAAATACAATGGTCATTGACCACAACCTCCTCATTATCCTTTGAGAAACAACCAAACCTCTCAAGACGACATGCACGGTGGAGCGAGTAATCATGTCGATTCACATTCACCTGGGATTACAAACCATGACGTACTAACATGGTCGGCCCCCTGAGTCAAAACCCGTCGCATGTGGCTCTTGTGGCGGACAACAAGGACATCACCAACAGACACTTTGTAGTACTTGTGTCGGTAACCACGCTGAAACCAAACCCACCCCGCCTATCCCCGTGCCATTGGTTGGCGTCAATTCCTCCAAAACTCTAGTCTGAATGGGCTATACCATGAATCATTGGTTTATCAACCCCAATAACATCAAACACTATAGTCTTGTCAAGGCTGTGGAACTCTACTGGCGTGATGAATGCGTGGTTGTCCCAAACATGAACAGCCTTCGTGAACACATCATATCTGAGTTTCATAACTCCCCATCATCCGGGCACGTGGGACCAAAAAAATCTGGACATGCCCTTGCTGAGAATTATTGGTGGCATGGTTGGAGTACGGACATTCAAAAGTATTACATAATGTGTGACCTTTGTTTATGTAACAAGAGGCTCAATAAGGAACCAGGAGGATTCCTCCAACCTCTCCATCTCCTGGACAACCCATGGGAGTCGGTGTCCATGGATTCCATCATGGGACTTCCTTACACCAAAGAGGGCCACAATGCTACCCTAGTCGTGGTAGACTGTGCCACTAGGATGGCTCACATCATGTCCACTACGACCGAGGTGACGGCCACAGAGACGGAATGTGTGTTCTATGAGTGTGTTATCAAGTACCATAGTTTACTACTCAATTTCATCTCTGATCAAGATCCGCGTTTAAGTGGCCGGTTTTGGCTTGCAATACAAGAACGGTTTGGAACCCGGCAAAGCATATCCCCAGCATTTTACCCATAGACAGATGGGTAGACTGAACATATGTAGTGAATACTTGAACAAATGCACCGTATGTATGTAGACCCAACGATGAAAGATTGGGATCACTACTTGGCCCCAGCCGAGTTCGTCGTAAACAATGCAGTCAATGAGTCAACTGGATTTAGCCCCTTCTTCGGTGAGGGCAAGATGATGAAGAAGTTGGTGAAGTACTACAAGTAGGACAAGATGAAGACCAACGTGGCAGCCTACTATGAATAATGCTATACATGTCAGTGGCAAAATAATCGTCACATGAGGCCACCAAGACTACTCTGACCACTCCTTTTTCTGACGGATCCGTGTGTCAACATCACCAGGGAATTCATGTCAGGATTTCCCGGCATTCCAAAGGACAACGAAGTTATCCTTGTGGTGGTGGATAGTCAGACGAAAGACAAAAGTGGGACATCATGACTATTCTTAAACAGAGAGTACGGCTACATAGTATACCACGTACCATCATAAGCGGCAGAGACGTCCGCTTTACTAGAAAGTTTTGGCATAAAATGATGATGCGTTTTGGTTGTTGGGTCCAACAATCAAGATTATTCCATCCTTAAACCGATGGATAAATTGAGTGGAACGATTTAAAACTCAAACAAAATCTCCAAATTTCATGTCAGCCACACGGCATCGACTGGGCAACTAAACTACCAACCGTTGACCTCACATACAAATCAACCACTACTACTAAAACAAGTGTTTTTTTTAAACAAGCTCCCTGCCACACCAATAGGACTACAAATCTAGAGAAGTATTCCCGCAGTCAACATCCATTATAGATATTTCTCCAATGTTTGGTGGGAAACACTGAACACTATTGCTAAGGTGCAAGCAGCCATGAAACGAGGAGCCGGCCGCCATTGTAGCAATGACGTGTTCAGTGCTGGTAATTGCGTCCTTCTCAGCTCGACAAACATCAAAATCCAAGGACTAGAATTTGCAAAGCTAAAACCCCAATGGTTCGGACTATTTGAAAGAGAAGGAATGCAAACCCCTGTCATTGTTTGCCTTTACTTACATGAAAGCATGGGGATCCACCCTGTCTTCCACATCAAGAAGCTCAAGTATTGCTCGGACTCTAGCACAAACTTCCCCGGTCAAGACTTTGTACCTCCACCTCCTATCTATGTGGACAGGGACATGGAGTACGTGATTAAACACATCATGGGAAACTCACGCCATGGAAAAAATGATCGAGTATCTCGTCAAGTGGCATGGCTACGACGCCACACACAACATCTGGGAGTCCTATGACAACCTCCGAGACTGCAATAATCTGATTGACAGCTACTATTGCCGTCACCGACCTGTGTCTGCTTATGCGTGGGGAAGTCATGGCTTAAAGGGGGGAAAGTGTTGTGCACCTGACGTACATAAGTCCTTGAATTCCATGAGTGGCATTTATTTCCTTATAGTTGTGGCCCAATGTGCGTCAACCTCAAGACTCTTACGCCAATCAGCTGAGGGTATTTTGGTCAGCTTTCCTGACCTCCGATGTTTCGTTCTAGGAGGTTTTGACAGCTTTGACTACTTTCCAGAAAGGTCAACATAAGTGTCACACATTGTATTGAAGTTTTGATACTTTTGGTTGACTTCTCGATGTTGTTATCATTTCATGAATGCACGCCTTGATTTTCTCAAAGCCCCCCGAAAACATAGCAGAGCTTCTTGAAGCAGCCACTCACGGCACGACCTCGTACGCGTTGCTCGGCTTGAGCACCGAGGACCCATCATATGCCTCATTGTGATTCTTGTCATTGTATGTTTGTGCTTGACATGTTTGACACTTGGCATCAAAATGAAAATACTGCTTAACACCAGCTATCCATTTGTCCCAATTCCTTGAATCACCTAGCTTCTTGCACCTCATCCCTATGAACTACCTACATTCTGCTCGGCATAAGATTTTGGTGGACCAAGGAGGAGGTCCATCAGTTCTATCAATTGAGCAGGGATAGTTTTCGACACAAACCAGAAAGGTGGTATGTAAGGGTATGGATTTGATTCTGCTTGGTATAGGAAATAGTGTCCGGTTTGTTTTTTTGCACAAATGGTAGGGAAAAGGAACATGGTTTTTGGGGTTCATGAATTGAGTTCTATGCTACAATTAACAAAGCAAAGGAGGCTTGGTGTCATGATGTCCTTTTTCTGGATGTTTAGGGGCAAATGGAAGTGCATCCTTGCAGCAACGAGCATTGAAAGTCCTTATCTGGGTGCTTTTTCTTCCTAGTTTGTTTCTTCTCATAGTTCAAAGTCACAGTACTGGACACTTAGTTTGTGCTTTCTTCATCCAAAACTAATGTTATTTGTATTCATAGAAAGATAGACCACTGTGGTCCCCTTGCTGAATTTGTTCTTGGGCATGCATGCCCATGCTAGGAGACACATGAGCTCTGGTGGTGAGTGGGAGAGTTGATGAATGAGACTTGACAAAGTCCATAACTTTTTGATCAAGAAATGAGCGAAAAAACACAATAAGTCATACAGTGAGCAGACGTAGTGGGGGCTGGCAGCTGGCCTGCCAGGCCCCGTCATTCCCATCGCACCAAAACATAGGAACAGGTAATATGCAGACCACAGAATGTGAAACCAAAAACGAAAAGATCACCTGAGGCACCCATTGCCCGGGCACTGAGTGCTCGGGCACTGAGTGCCCGGGTCTCGGCTGAAAACAAANGTGGTGAGTGGGAGAGTTGTTGAATGAAACTTGACAAAGTCCATAACTGTTTTATCAAGAAATGAGGGAAAAAACACAATAAGTCATATAGTGAGCAGACGTAGTGGGGGCTGGCAGCTGGCCTGCCAGGCCCCGTCATTCCCATCGCACCAAAACATAGGAACAGGTAATATGCAGACCACAGAATGTGAAACCAAAAACGAAAAGATCACCTGAGGCACTCAGTGCCCGGGCACTGAGTGCTCGGGCACTGAGTGCCCGGGTCTCGGCTGAAAACAAAATGTGCAATACATCCAAAATATGTCCAGACTCTTTGGTGATTCTAAAACCACAGGCAAGCCAGGGCGAGGAAATCTAGGCCTCCCAAGATGCAGTAGCATGTCACTGGCCGTCCGGGTCTTTGCCATATGCAGACGACACGCGATAGAATAAAAGATCAGCAATAATTGATCAATCAGTAATGGGTCTCCTGAGATCCAAGTATGAACCACTGTGTACCGAGATCTCCACCAAAGAGAATGTACAACCTATCAGAGGCCATATGTGGCTAATCATAATGGGGTCTCCGGGATCAGAATCATTGACCACCAAATTCCCAGGGCATAGCCACCAAGAAAATTCTACCAAGCATACATGAGTGATATAAGTGGCTTGAAGGCACCAAAAGTTTCACAAAAGAAGTAATGTAGCTGTTAGGGCATCCTAGGGGAAAGCTAAGAAGCTCTCACTACACCATCTGACACTCAGACAGCTCGAAGCCCATAAACCAACACTCCCTGTGGGCTACAAGAGCTGTAGATAAGGTACCAACAATGAACATACATGGAGCTGTTGAAATGGTATGCACCTTGTCCACTGCCTAGCTGGCTAGCTGCACATACAGAAAAGGCATGCACTGCTATATGGAGTACGTCCCCTTGGTCTGTTCTGAGATGGGCCAAGAATGCACTGCCCATAATGGGTATGTCTCCTGGAGATCATCATAGTAATCACACCTTTGTGACCTAGTTGGATTGGGCACCGGAGTTTCAAACAATAGGCAGTGGGTTCAAACCTCGTGTCAATTGCAATTTTCTTTGTGGCCAAAACTGGGACAGGAAGCTTACTAGAGCCTGCCTTGAGGATGACACTTGGCGATGTAAGGACGTGCCAAGTAGGGCTGTAGATTGAGGCTGGCTGCAGTGGAGCCACTACTAGCAAAAGCATTAGCAAAGCTCCGATAGCATGAATGCCTGTACTGTGCATGCATCCATTGACGATTCTTGCCTTTGAGACTCCTCACAGAGTTTCCAACCAAAGGGAGACACTAAAGAACAACATGCGGACTTTGTGAGGTTTGAATCCAAACGAACCTAAAGTGTGGATCCCCCGTTCGAGGGTGATATGTTATCTTGGTTGCGATACCAAGAGCGGTTGGCGGCCTCCCATGTCGGGACCCGTTTTCTAGACCATTGCTATCCAGTGCATTGACAAAGGGTTATAGGCCCACACTTTTGGTTCTAAGGCAAGCTTCCAAGACCGACTAGCACATGGTCTTGCAGTGTACACAGGTGCAACAGGGATACAAACATCGGACGGCTCCATCTGCTCCATCGGCTCCATTGGTTTCTTCAGGTAGGGTGCGCGCACGTGGTGGACTGAGGAATGAGGAACAGCTCTGTCCATGTTAGACAAGACCCTCAAGCCCCAACGAGATTAAGCTCTACCCCTTTTTACAAGGTGGTACAACCCCGAGTCCGTTCTCTGACGATGGCACCATCGCCTTAGGCAATCATCGCTGGGAGGGGTATGTAACGGAACTAACTACACCTTTGACTACGGTTGCAGTTAATAGCCTCATCAGCCTCATCGGCCTCAACAAAAGCAAAGTAGCAGCAAAGCAGAGAAGACGAGCAACCGCAAGAAATGGTGGATCTGACTCAAGCCTGCCTTGAGGCGAGTATGTCCAAATCCACAGGGACAGGTTTTTCCTTGTGGATATGGCAGTTTGAGATTTCCATGAATGTGCGTGGATACCTCGACATCCTAAAAGGGACCAAGGCAGCACCCGCCGATGCGACAGTGATCACAGATGGGGCTGACCTTGCAGCATGGACGCTGAAGAACAACATGGCTCTCACCATTCTTGTGACATCCATCAATAAGACTCAACACTCCCACATCACATGATGCACGTTGGCTGCCAAGGCCTATGCACATATCTCATGCGTGCATCAATCAAACGCCCTAGCAAACCATATATTCATCTTCCAAAGGTTGATATTGATGAGGGTGAGCAAAGGAGAATCGATTCCCGCATTCTTGCAATTGTTTGACAACGTGCTGCAAGAGGTCCTACGAATGGAATGGAATCTCAACTCCCACATGCGGGCCATGATCCTTCTAATGGCGCTGCCTGAAAGCTGAAGGTCTTTGATCACCATATTTGGTGGTTAAAAGGAGGCAGATATGATGTGTGAGGCTGTCGCTGAACACGTCCGCAACGAGTCCATGCGATGCAGTGGCGGTGAGGCAAACATCTCAGCTTATACCTCTCACTTTGGTGGACAAGGTGCAAGCTCTCGCTCCAGTCAAGGCAGCTGAAGAAATGGTGTCGGTGGAGGGAAAGGCAATGGTGGCGGGAAGAGTTCCAAGAAGCCCGGAAACTGTCACAACTGTGGCAAGGCTGGGCATTGGGCTAGGGACTGTCATAGTCCAAAGAAAGAAGGTGGGAAAAAAGGTGGGAAGGAGAAGAAGGATCTCACCAACATGATGGATAGAGGGTTGTCCATGAAAAGAGGAGCGCTCCTTAGGCCCGGGGCATTTGCCCTTGACTCGGGCACCAACCACCACTCATCAAAAGAGAAGGGTGGATTCGTTTTCATGGCCGAATCTGACATGCGCATCAACTGTGCAAACGACCGCATCGTCCAAGCCATGGGCAAAAGGAACAAGTTGATCACGTTCAACATGAACGGAGCGGAGAAGGTAGTCAACCTTCAAAAGGTGGTGTACATGCCCTCCTTCGTGGCGAACTTGCTGTCAGTCTCACAAATCACCGAGAACAACATGAGAGTGGTATTGACCAACAAGGAAGCCGTGGCCTAAAAAACGAGGAAATCCAGATTTTGTACACCAAAAACGATTTCATACTTCAAGTTCCAACAGTCGACGACCTCTACATGCTTCAAACCAAACACACCAAGGTGTCGGATGAGGGACTCGCATGTTCCACCAAGACAGTGGCACCGGAGCCAAAGGATGCACCGCCTGTGACCGTTGTGGCTGCCACATCAACCAAGGACACTGACACTGAGCTATGGCACCGAAGATTTGGCCACGTGGTCAACAGCACGCTACAGAAGATGTAGGAGCAAGAGGTAGTTTGCAGAATGGAAGGGTGCATCACAAAGCATGGCGAAGGGTGTACGTTGAGTGAACCATGCCTACAAGTGAACATAAATAAGAAGCCGTTTGGGGCAGGAGGTGAACAAGCAGAGCATGTCTTGGAACTGATACATAGTGACGTGTGTGGACCCTTCCGCACAACGTAAAACAGAGGAAGCAAGTACTTCCTGACCTTCATCGACGACCACAGCCGTAAGTTGTGGATCTACTTCCTCAAAACGAAGGGAGAGGTCAAGGAGAAGCTCCTTGAGTTCGTCGTCATGGTAGAGCGGCAAACGTCCAAGAAATTGAAGATGCTTCAAAGTGAAAACTGGGCTGAGTATGAGGCATGCAAGCCTTGGCTCAAGCATCATGGCATCCGCCATGAGTAAACCACCCCTTACAACCCCCAAAGCAGCGACGTGGCCGAGAGGATGAACCAGACCCTGCTCGGCATGGTTTGAAGGATGCTCTTGGATGCAAAGCTCCCACCTTGCTTTTGGGTAGAAGTAGCAACAACGACCTCTGCTACCTCTTGAACCTCACACCAGCAACCGCCTTACGGAAGTGAAGAAAGGAGCAGGACGAGCAGCTGAAGACCGCACAGGAAGCATGGTCGGGAAAGAAACCCAACACATCTCATCTAAAGGTGTTCGGGTTAACTACATGGGTGAAGATCCAGTCGGGAGAAGGTGGAGGCAAGCTTGACGCACGTTCCAAAAAGTGCGTCATGATTGGGTACGACACATCACACAAAGCCTATCGGCTTTGGGACGAGGCAGCAGGCAGGCTAGAGAGGAGCCATGACGTCATGTTCGACGAACGCACCCTTGGAAAAGTGGAGCTGCTGGACCCGATCCTCGCTCCCAAAGCAAGAGAGTGGATAGTGTTGCTTGAGTCCGGAGACCAAGCACCCGACAACTGGATCGCTTTGCCAGCAGGTGGTGGGAATGGGAGAGTAGCTACGGAGGATGATGTAGCACCTGACATGGACGTGGATACCAAGGCGTCTGGAGCTTCTGAGTCTGACTTGGAATCTGACGAGTCTTTTGACGACGACGAGGACGACGACAAACCACCACATGTGGAAGCATCAGCACCAAAGCACGAAGCCGCACCAGCACCCCGGCATAGTTTGCGACCAAAGAGAGCACCTTTGCCGTATGAGGACAATTGGACTGGCCTTAGCTTGTCGTGCATGGCTCAAGGAGAGCCATCTACAGTGGCGGAGGCGATGAATGGCCAAGATGCGGCCAAGTGGAAGGAGGGAATGGAAAGCGCGCTCACGTCCATTGCCAAGAATGGCACATGGGTGCTGGTGGATAGACCCGACAAGGCCCACGTGGTGGGATCCAAGTGGGTCCTCCGAGTGAAGAAGAAGCAAGATGACAGTATCAACAAGTTCAAGGCAAGGTAGTGGCTAAGGGGTACTCTCAACGCCTGGGCTCCGAGTACGATGAAACGTTCATGCCTGTCGTGACCTTTGCCTCCATCCGCTCTCTCCTCACCATTGCAGCCGTAAAGAGCATGGAGATACACCAGATGGACGTCATGACATCTTTTCTTTTTGGGAAGCGCGACAAGGAAGTTCTAATGGGGGTGCCCGAAGGAATCAAAGGTCCCAAGGACAAGGTGTGCAAGTTGGTGAAAGCGCTTTATGGGCTGAAACAGGCCCCAACAATGTGGTACAAAGAGATGGACGGTTTCATGACCGGTCTCTCCTTTGCCCATTGCCTGGATGACCCAAGCATGTTCGCGCACGATGATGGGAGAGGGTTGATGGTGGTTGCACTGTATGTGGATGATCTGATCATCTACTCGTCTTTGGTCGAGCTGTTGCATGAGCT
>SZWC01005275.1:103447-130947 GCA_023375785.1 Penium margaritaceum
CAGCCTTTCTCAGTTTCCGCAATCTGTACTCTGCCAGAATTCTGCTCCCTTAGTGTTGTGGCAACCCAAAGCACACACTTCCCTTGGACGTTTCTTTGCACTAAGCAGCCGTGCATAATCAGGAAGTTCAGGGCACGCCAGGACATCATTCTTGAAAAGGGGTTATGGGCCCACAGCCCTGAACGGCCTACCAAGACGTTCACGACTTCCGCAAACGCACGGGAGTGTCGCTCCGGGCGACTTCGCCGTCGCACGTTGAGACTGTCCATTGCAGAAGTTCAACATGGCGCAGAAGACAGATTCCTCGCCCATCCAAAATTACATGGGTGGCCCAGGCTTTGGGCTGTGGCGGTCGCATTTTGAGATCTACCTCGCGCACAAGGGACTGCTGGAGCTCATGAAGGGCACGGAGGTTGAAGATGCGAGCGCAACGGACGAGGAGAAGACGGCCTTCGCGAGAAAGAACACGGAGGCGCTAATGCTCCTATTGTTGGTGCTGCATGAATCTCAGTGGGGCTATATCCATGGCTGCGAGCTGGCAGCCGACGCATGGAAGAAGCTCTGCTCCATCCACCAATCAACATCCCTAGCCAACAAGATCTCCGTAATGAAGCGACTCTTGACGGTGAGGATCGAGGAGGGTGAGGACGTCATTTCAGCCATGCAACAGATCGAGTCTCTTGCCTCACAATGCAATGATGTGGGGTGGAAGATTGACATGAAGATGCAGGAAATGGCGCTCCTCATGGCTCTACCCGACAGTTGGGGTCCTCTCATCACCGTGCTGGGAGGTTGGGAGGAGGATAAACTCACCTACGGCGTAGTCGCGGAGTACATCCGCAACGAGGTGCACCGTCGGAGCGGTGGCGAGACCTCATCATCCTCAACTGCCCTGATCACCAAAACACAGGGTGGTAGCAGCAGTGGCAAGCGAGGCGGCGGTAAGGGCAGCGGCAAGAAGGGCGTCAGGAAGGGTGCATGCCATAACTGTGGCAAGGAGGGCCATTGTGCCAGGTTCGACATGAAGGACATGGAAGAGCTCAGTTACTACCTTGGCCTTCAGGTCAAGCGCAACCGGCAGCAGCAGACTTTGGAGCTGTCGCAGAGCACGTACGTGAGCGACATCGGTAAGCGCTTCAACTTGGCAGGAGCGCGCAAGGCCGCTACACCACTGGAAGTGGGAACAAAGCTGAGCATGATGCAGACTCCCCACGGTAGGCAAGAGAGCAGCCACATGGAAGCAGTGCCGTACCAAGCAGCAGTTGGGAGCCTCATGTATGCAGCAGTCGGCACGCGCCTCGACATCAGCCAAGCAGTGGGAGTTCTCAGCAAGTTTTGCGTGAATCCGGGCGTGCCGCATTGGGAGGCGGTTAAGTAGGTGTTGCACTTCAACGGAAGGAACAGCCCCATCCTCCTCAGCTATAGTGACGCAGATTAGGGAGGTGACCTGGACACAAGGAGGTCGACCAGTGGGTTCGTGTTTGTGCTCGGGGGAGATGCAATCAGTTCGAGGACCAAGAAGCAAGAGTGTGGTGCCCTCTCCCCCACCGAAGCAGAGCACATCGCCCCGAGTGAAGCATCAAAGGAAGCTGTGTGGCTGCGTGAGCTGCTAACAAGCCTTGCACAGCAGCAAACCACAGCCACCACCATCTACTGTGACAACATGAGCACCATTGCTCTGACAAAGAACGCCGAGTTTCACGCCCCCACCAAGCACATGGACTTACGGTACCACTTCATCTACGAGCTCGTGGCAAAGCAGGTGGTGCAGATAAAGTTCTGCCCTTCAAGCATGATTCTTGCAGAATTTCTGACCAAGCCGCTGGCAGCGTATTGCTTTCAGCAGCTGAGAGGACAGTGGGGGCTTGTGTGATTTTTATTCTCACAAAGTGGGAAAATGATGGATATGAACAGTGCCAGAAAGTGACAAAAATAGGTTGCTTGATAAAGATAATCTGGCATATCAGTTGCTTAGAGGATTTTTCACAGGTTCCAACACTCTTTACAGAACTGGATTCGGAGTCCGTATGAGTGAGATATAGATTTCCAAAGTTTGGAGATCATGGGTCGGGTTCAAGTGACGACCTGAGCACTTTGAGCTCAAAAGGAAGCAGGATTATTGGCCCGGACGGCTTAGAGCGGCCTTCAAGGAGATGAGGTGGCTGGAGGACCTCCAAGAGACTTCAAGGAAGGTGCAGAAAATGATTGTTGGTAGTCCAAATGGTGAGAGACATAATTCTCTTGTGTGACAAGGTGACTGCAGCTCATCTCGTGAGGCCAGGAGAGTGTGCTAGAGGGTAGACTTTGACAGATTTTATCTCAGTGCTCACTAGGCTAAATGAGTCATATAAGGGCTTGTTAGAAAGTTGTGACAATGTACTTTCTCACTCAAGCATTGATTTAGACATTCGTATTCTCTGCAAACCTACATTTGCTTCCGTAATTTCTGTCTGTGCAACCTGCAACCCCCTCTCACAAACAGTTGGCCCTGCCTAGGCGGCTCTTCGTGAGCCTGACCACCTCCTTAAGGGCTGCCCCAATTTCCATCAACATCTGTTAGAGGCCTAGAGTCCAAAGACTAGAGCACAGTGTCCTGATCCTAGATTCTACGCCTCGAGCCTGTACCTAGAGCCTACACGTAGAACGTATGTGTAGAGCCTAAGCCTAGATCTAAGGCCTAGAGGCCAAGCGTAGAGCCAATGAGGGCCCAGAGCTGAGGGCACACAATATGGAGTATAGGGGTTGCAGTTGATTGCAAAGGATGTAAGGGCAGCCTGCAGACAAGGGAAGGGACCGCAAGCATGGGAACGAGCGTAATGGAGGCCCCAACCTGGAAAGGAGAACAAGCCTGCACAGAAAAGAGCAACAAAATGCTTTTGTAATTGAGAAAGAAACAGACAAAACTGTAAGAAAGAAGTGCATTGAAATCAAATACACAAGACAAATGAGAGCAAGAGATCAGAGAGGGAACAAGGGAACTTGAGGGGCTCCAATTGGTGAGCCCCAAAAAGGGTGAACATGGCAGAAGGCCGGAAGACGAAGAGGAGGCAGAAATACGGTCACCCTAGTTGAAACTGTGGAAATGGTGGCAAAAGTAGTAAGGAAGAACCAATGGACCCGATCAAGGGCTCTAATACCATGTTGAAATGAAGTTGGGAAGAGGTGGAGCGGCTTGTGCGGGTGGGTAGAATGGAGTAGGTGGAGCAGGTAGAGTGGCTGGATTGCATTAAGTGGGTGAGGATAAGTGTCTGCTCAACACTTAACCAAAACTAAGAGTAGGGGAGATCCCTCTTTAGGAGGGGGAACGCCAGGAGTAAGCCACGGGCTATGCACCGAGTCTCAATCCCTGTGAGGTGGGATTCACTCTGGAGAGCTAAAGGAGCGGAGTGGAGTGGGGTGAGAAGTTCGACACAAGAAGTGGATTCAAGTGAAAGATGAATAGAAACCAAAATGAAAAGTGAGGAGTGAGGGAAGTGTTGCCAGACCTCTAACAGGCTGCTCCCTTGATTGGTCAACTACAACCGTTTTGTGATTGGTCCAGAAAGGAAACATCAGGGAAGATCAACCTGCATGGAGCAAATAAAAAGAGGAACGTGCGAGAACACACAAACGTCCATCCAGACCATGGGTAAAGCATTGGATGCAGAATGCAACTCAATGTGCACTCTACATGAAAACAATACAAAAACTTTTTTAGTGCAGGAATATTCTCTAAAGAATGCAAAGCACGTCCAGAACAAATGAAAATCAAGTTCAATGTGAAGTAAAAGAATACCCCGAGGGAAAACACAGATTCCTTAATGAAAACACACTAAATCTACACAGCATCATGATAAGATAGAGGCATCCCAAGTGGTTTGACGAACATGTCAAGCAAACACACACACAGAGACAAACCTAGGTCAAGGAAAACATTGTTACTTTAAAGATGAGTTGTTGATGTTAAGGGATTAACAACAAAACAATTTTGCGTTTGCGAAATTGTTTTGTTGTTAATCCCTTAACATGGACAACTCATCTTTCAACTAACAATTGAAGCATTGAAGCAAGTCAGAAGAAATATGCAAGAATGCAAAAAGCTTTGAAAAGGAGAAGCAAGCATGTGGTCAATAGGTAGTCAAATGTTTGAGATACTTCTCTTCCAATAAAGAATGTTACGATTTTTGTTTTACAATCACTGTGCTGCTAAATCACAGAAACATTGAAATAATTCTTTGTATGGTGAAGTTTTTCGTTGAAAACATTGTACATGGGCTGAATGTCTTCAAACATGACTAAGCATTGATTGTGATGAATTTGAAATTACATGGCGGTTGATTAGATTTTTATTGTGATAATGCTAGTAAATCGGGTTAAATATTTCAAGGTTGCCAGACACTATAATTGAAAATTCTGATAAGGTAGACCTTTGATCCTTGAATTTTGTTACGATGCCAAGTTTCTCATGGGTTGGATTAACTTGGTATAGGACTTAACTGAATTCAAACCATTTGCTGACATCAAGTTTTATCAACACCATTTCATTCTACATGTACTCAAATCATCAAGATATGCAAGTGGGTATATCTTTTGTATCATTAAAAACCCATTGCATGAGAACCTTTGAATATTCATGCAAATTGGTTGTAGGAATTTATTGAATATTCTTTGGCCTTAGGTGATCTTTCTTTGACCATTTTGGCACTTTCAAACACATTTTAGGAGGTTCGACTCAATTCCTTAAACCTTTATCGATTTCCAAATACTTCTCAAACATTTTTTTAACAGCGTCCGACTTTGAAAAACCATGCCTTAATATTCCTCACATGCCCCGACTACTCAAAAACTATCTCAAAGAAACAACTCACAATGGAATGTTTACTCTATTTTTACATGCTCAGTTTTTATCCACATTCTTACATCTACATACACAGTTTTTTATCATCAAAGTGAACTTATGTTATGCTGATGGGCATACACGAGTTCCTAAACTCACGAGCAACCTATTTTNGCGTCACGTGAACCACCAAAATGCAAAACGGCTCGACCGAGCCTCATGCTTTTTCTATTGCTGTTTGTATGTACACAGTCAAGGTTTTACACTTGTAACAACAAAGTATACTTTCCGCTTCTCAAAAATACCCAATTGACCCTAATCTTATGAAAATAAAAAAACCCGGATTTCAACTGTGAACCACTTCACTTCTGCCAGTGTAACACTTGCCATCATAGCGCATTGGCCCGGGCAGAGCACAAGATTGATTTCTACATGAACTTGAGATTCGTACTTGTCTTCAAGCGCATCACCACCAACGAGGAGTAAGCAGACGTTGTGACAAAGTCGGTGCACGGAGCGAGCGCACCCGAAGACAAGCAGCGGTAACCAGCAAAGACACCGACGATGGCAAAAGGTAACCTGCGAAGAACCTTCAGCCTCATTGAGGGGGATGAGCAAAAGATGGCTCACACTTTGACTGGTGCAACCAATCCGGAGGCAAGCGCACGTGACATGCTTATCTCGCCTGCACCACCGACCAATACAACTTCGTCAACGACACAAAACAAGATCGCGGAGCTGACTGGCTAGCTGGCGCATATGGAAGTGTTTCAACGAATGCTTGTCAAGCAAATGCAGTAGTACACTGCCAAAATCCGTGACACAAAAGCGCTAGAAGCGGTACCCACCAATCAACTCCACATTGGCGGATCCTTAATTCTTCCACAGCTTCTTAAGCCGTTCATTCCTCCAAATTCCAAAGGACCAACGGTCATGATCTTCCAAACGATGATGGAGATTTACTTCACAGCTGCTAGGACTCACTCTAACAAACAGAGGATGAACCTTGCACCCTTGCTTTTGCAGGGCACGGCTTTAAGTTGGTGGCCTGATCTCATGGCCATCCCACGGTAGCAGGNCTCCACTATGATGGAAGTTGATTTCGTTGAGTAAAAAGGAGATCAATGGACTTGCTACAGCTGCAAAAAGATCAGGCATATTGCAAGGAAGTGCCGAACACAAAACCAAAGGGGGCGGGGAGCAGCAGGAAAAACAAAAAAGGAGGAGAGGAGTGGGGAAAAGGCACCGCTCGAAAGTAAATGGCAAACCTACTACCCCAGCTGAAAAACCTGCACCGAACAATCGCCCACCCAAAAGGCTATGATTGCCTAATACAGGGGTTCTTGAGATCCAAAAATTCAACGAGGGATAGAAGGATTACTAGCTTTCGATACTGCTAAAACTACAGACAAGGGGTTGCAAAAGTTGCATAGCTTTGCCGGCGATGCTTGATAGTGGTGCACCTCACACTGTTTTATCCAATCAACTGGTGAAAAAACTGGGTTTGAAGCACAAAGTTCGAGCTTTCAAAGTATAAACCGTTGATGGAAAACTTCCTATCTGCGGACTAAAGCAGCCATTATGACTACAAATAAGGGAGCTACAAGAGGTAACTATATGGAGGTCCTGCCCAATGAGCGACTAGAAGGTGATTCTCGGGCAAGTTTTCCTGTACCAGAACAACTCACAAGTTGTCTGGAGCAGTAGTACAGTTTACATCAAATAGGATGGACAGCACATCTTCCTGCCACTCGTGCCGCAGCCCAAATCCAGCCAAGAAGCTGGAAACAACAATAGGGCAACTGAAAGCAACACAATCGTTACAAGCGTAACAACACAAGTACAACTACCACCAGCTACACTCGTCTTGCTCGACGTGCTAAAAAGATTCTTGAGGGGAGGAGCCTTGACGTGGTTGGTCATCCTCAATGTGAGCAGCGCGTGCAACGAATCCGTCATCGCAGCTGACGTAACAGCCTCATCAGCCTCATAAGCCTCATTGGTTTCAAAGTTTTCAAACATGCTCAAGTAGTTCGCTCCACTTGTAAAATATTTCAGAGACGTTTTTCCAAAAGAACAACCAAGCAATCTCCCTCCCAAATGCAACATCAACCAACAAATCGAACTCAAACCCAAGAGCAGACCGACCATCAAAGGAACCTACCAGATGAGCAATCATGAGCTCATAGAACGCAACCAACAGTTGGATTACATGCTGAATCAAGGGTTCATCCAACCGTTTATTTCTCCATACGTAGCACTAGTATTGTTTGTAAAAAATGAAACTGGAAAAACGCGGATGGGCGTTGACTACCGGGCGTTGAACGTCATCACAATCAAGAATTGCAACCCTGTACCTCAGACAGACTGGCTTTTTGACCAACTACGTGGAGCGAAGACTTTCAACAAAATTGACATACAAAGCGGCTACCACCAGATTTGTATTGCCGTCAAGGATGTTGCAAAAGCTGCCTTTCTAAGGCCAAATGGGCACTTTGAGTTCAGGATTATGCCGTTTGGACTCACAAACGCCCCTGTAATGTCCATGGCAGCAATGAACAACATTTTTGGCCCAAACCTTGACAAGTTCGTCATGGTATACCTTGATGACATCCTTGTGAACAGCCAAACCCGAGAGTAACATCGACGACATCTTTGACAGGTGCTCGATGTCCTCCAACAAGAGAAGTTCTACAAGAAGCTGACAAAGTGTGACTTTGGTCAATAGTCAATCATGTTTCTTAGCCACATCACTGGTGGCGGACGTATATCCATGGATCCAAAAAAGATATCAGTGGTTACGGACTAGCGAACGCCAACATAAGTATGTGTCGTACAATTTTTCCTTGCATTTTGCAACTATATCAAAGGTTTGTGAAGGATTACGCTCGAGTTTCAACATCTCTTTCCAACCTCACCCACAAAAAATGCGAGTGGATTTGGGGAGGCAACAAACAAGAAGCTTTTACGTTTTCATGTAAAGCGCAAACCTTGTTGCCAAGCCTCAATTTAGCAGATCCAACGACTAACTACATCATGGCCACAAACACCTCCAATCAAGCAATCAGGGCCATCCTCTTGCAAGAGAATGGTGGGGGAGAAAAACCAATCGCGTACATGTCGCAGACGCTTCACGGAGCGCTGCTCAACTATGCCGTCTACAAGAAAGAAATGCTCGCCGTTATTGATGCCATCAAAATCTGGCATTGCTATTTGGAGTGCCGCAAATTTGTGATTCAAACAGATCACCACGCCCTCAAGTAGTTGAAAATGTAGCCAAACCTCAGCCAAAGACAAACTCGATGGATGGAGTTCCTCGAGTCCAGCTTTGAATACAAAATCGAGTATGAGCCGTGGAAGACAAATCCAGCAAACGCGCTGAGCTGCCGGCCCAATCTCACGAAGGTCATCACACTACAGATTCAAGCACATTGATGCTTGGCAAAGTTATTTGCATGTGGCTACAAGGACCACAAAGCCTAAAACACGGGAAAGTTCCACTTTGCATGCTCGTATTGGCACAAGAAGCAAAAAAAATCAAGTTGTCGTTCCCTAAGTTGAGGAGCTTGGTGCATGCTTCTTAAGGAATCTCATGATACCGGCAGTGGAGGCCACTTAAGAGCTGAAAAAAGCTTGAAAAAACTTGCCAAGTACTATTGGTGGGAGAAGATGGGGGTTCACGTCGCAACCTTCTAGAAACGTTATGACTTATGCCAAAGACACAAGAGTCGGTGCACCAAACCCCTTGATTTACTACAACCAGTGCTGATACAAGAAAACCCATGGAACTAGATATCCATGGATTTTTTGACAGGTTCACCCATCACGCTGGAAGGGTTCAATGTCATACTTGTTGTCATTGACAGATTCTTGAAGATAGCACACTTCATCTTGAGCACTACAGATGTAACCGCCAAAGGGGCAGCATGAAAGTTCCTTGTCCAAATCGTTTGAATGCTTTGGGTATCGAGGTCAATCACAAGCGATGGAGATGCCCGGTTCACCAACCAATTCTGGCAAGAATTTATGTAGCGGTATGGAAGCTGATTCCAACTTTCAACTGTGTTTCATGCGCAAACTCATGGACAAACTGAGCGAACCAACTGGGCAGTCAAGCTACTAGTTGTTGATTTTTCATACAATTCAACAACATCTGTTGCAACATGGAAAACACGGTTTGAGGTGGTTTACGTAGCAAAGAAAACCACCTTGATCAATCTCCAGACCGAGAGAAATATTCACGCCGTCGAAACTCACCAACAAGAATTTCTTGCAATCTAGAAAAGCATCAAACCCTCATAAAACGCAAGTAGCTATAAAGTGGCAAACCAATAAACATCAACAAACCAAGGATCCAAAGACTTGTGACAAAGTTTTTCTCAACTACCCAACCCTCAAACACCGCGGATCAAGCAATCCAAAGCTCAAACCTTGATGGTTGGAACCTCCCCACATTTTGGAGATGAACACCCCATATGTCGCAAAACTACGACTACCCGACAACATGCAGATTCACCCGGTCTTCCACATCAGCAAACATCAACACTAAGCAAATCCGGTGAACTATTTCCCTGGACGAATGGCACCTGCCCCACCATTTATGACCGCCAACGGTGACCACGAGTACAAGGCAGAGGAAATCCTCAATCACCGCCGACGAGGAGGCAAAGACCAATATTTGGTCAAGTGGAANCAAGCAATCCAAAGCTCAAACCTTGATGGTTGGAACCTCCCCACATTTTGGAGATGAACACTCCATATGTCGCAAAACTACGACTACCCGACAACATGCAGATTCACCCGGTCTTCCACATCAGCAAACATCAACACTAAGCAAATCCGGTGAACTATTTCCCTGGACGAATGGCACCTGCCCCACCATTTATGACCGCCAACGGTGACCACGAGTACAAGGCAGAGGAAATCCTCAATCACCGCCGACGAGGAGGCAAAGACCAATATTTGGTCAAGTGGAAGAACTTTGACGTAGCATGGAACAGCTAGCTGCGGTACAACCAACTCTCGCACATCGATCCTCTAATCAACGGCTACCGAGCCCGACTTTGGCCATGTGATGGTAAAGTGCCGGGACGTTGCGCCTAGAGGGGGGGAAAGTGTTATGCCAATGGGCATACACGAGTCCCTAAACTCACAAGCGACCTCTTTTGTGCTATGTTGCTCTTAGTATACTTTGCGACTTAGTCGCGGCAGTATTTTTTCACGCTTCAGGGGAATTGTGGCAATTACCCTGGAACTCTCATGTGATGACAACCACTTTTTGCTCATTTTTGGAACTAACGAGAACCTGCTCAAGGCGTTAATTGATACTTTGATACTACAAGC
Source organism: Penium margaritaceum (assembly GCA_023375785.1). NCBI lineage: Eukaryota > Viridiplantae > Streptophyta > Zygnematophyceae > Desmidiales > Peniaceae > Penium > Penium margaritaceum. The sequence goes on from SZWC01005275.1 coordinate 113,607, forward strand.
GACGATGTCTTGCACGCCTTTGACAGAACTGGAAAACCCCAATCAAAACCTCAAAGCCTCCCATCAAACCAATGCAAAACTTCTTGAATGAGGGAATCAGAATACGGCGTCGCGTCACGCAAACTGCCAAAAATGCCAAACGGCTGCACCGAGCGTCATTCTCTCACTCTTGCCATTTGTGTATACACTGACTGGTTTCAACACTCGCAACAACAAATTATACTTTCTGCTTCTCCAACATACCCAATTGACCTCAATTTTGTGAAAAGTAACAAACTCCAATTTCAAGTGTGAACCATTTCAATTTTGCTAGTGTTAACAACTTACATAATCAAAACATTTATGTTTCTCCTCATTCTTTTGAATTCTGTTTTGCTCCATACTTCTTCCCTATGAAGCATCCATGTTCGAATGGGTAAAACAAAACATATTGACACCAATCACAGATGAAGGGGAAGCCAACTCATTATCTTCCAAAAGACAAATTCTTTTGAATTTTGATGACATCTTAGTTATAAAACATGCACTAAAAAATTAGACACGCCTAATGTATTTGCAGCATCAACCTCTTGGACCAGCGCATTCACCAACCCTAAACACTCCAAAAAGCCCTCATCTTTGCTATTGCGCACTAGATAAACCATTTTCACTATACGAGGCATCAACAATGAGGCTCGTTTCATCAGATACCTATACCAATAGCAATAGAGATACCAAAGCAATGACACCCATCTGTTCCAATGAACCAACTCAGAGATGGGATAGATCAAAATTTTGCATACACGAGAGACACTGTGATGGATTCAAAGTCAGCCCTCAGGTAGGTGATCAAGCTCACCAAGAGCCACAATGCATGACCAATTGTATGAGAGAGACAAGTTGTCGGCTGCAGACATGAAAATACGGAAGCGTGTGAAGTTGTGTAGAGGGTGCAAATGGCTGGTTTGACTCGTGGTTGAAAATCTAAATTAGCAGAGCTTTCTAACAAGCCTAAGTACGATTTATTTGGCAAATGGAGCTCAAAGAACCACTCGGTCAAAGTACAACTCCTAGCACACTCCTAGCCTAGCGGGATAAGCAGCAATCACACTCTCACACAAGAGAATTACCATCCCTGCCATGTGCACAACCAATAATCTTTGTTAAGAACTTTCTTAAACCTCCCTAAAGGTCCTCGTGCCGCCTTTCTGCTTTGAAGGCTTCTGGAAACCTCCCTGGCCAATTATTGTGGCTGTCATTGGTTCTGGTAGTGGAGAAGCCGTCAATTGAACCGGGCCCATTCCCACAAAACCTGGAAAGTCCATATCTCCCTCAAACGCACTGCGAATTGAGTTCCATAAAGTGCTACAGAACCAGAAATACAACCTCTATTCAATGGTGTGATCGGATTATTTGTATCAAGCAACCCACTTTGGTCACTTTTCGGCACCCCATATCCAACACACTGCCTATGAGAGAACCAAAAAACTGACAAGCACTCGTCTTACACTTCAAAATGGAAAAATCAGAAAGGTCAAAAATTAGGATGTTGATTAAAAGTTTGGAGGAGGTCTTCAATGCTCATAAACTGAATAATTGTGAGGAGAAAACTTGTTTTGCATCCTAACGTTTGCGTGGCATGCCCTTGAGTTGGTGGTTTGAGCTAGAGGCCATCCAATACTTGCACAAAGTTTTCAAAGCTCAATCAACAACACACGTTCTCAATCACACATCATCAGACACATGCGTTTTACCTCACAAATACATAAAAGAAACATGGCACAGCTATGATTATCCTTCAAACAAAAAAATGATTTGCATGAGCACCACGCTTGCATGTTTTGGAAAACTGTATGAAAAGTCCAGTGCATGACATTTGCTTCAAAGCCTCCTTCAAAATTTGAGTGTGGAAGAGTACACTATAAGTTTGTGTACAATCATTCCTAGTAGTAAGAACCCTCCTCAAGACTCTAAACTACTTTGATGAATGCCTCGTATGTAACATTTGGTGAGGTTTTGGCGATTTTGTATACAAGATGAATTTCCATGGGTGATTGCAATTTTTTATTCCACCGATAGAATTGTGTAAAAATCTAACATTCATACATGAATTTGCATCCAACCCGTAGGCTAGACTTCATGTTTTGGCAAATGAAATTCTTAAACAATGGAAGCCAGTTTTCTAATCGTGACATACATTTTCAATCAGCACAATCCATGTTTAATTGAGAATGTTTAAAAGCCAGGACATGTTGCTTCCAAAAAAGGGAGTAGGAGAGTTTAATGAAAAAAATGAGGAGGGAAAATGAAGACAGTGGGAATCTTATATCATAAAAAAATGCTGCTTCAATTGTTTGCTTGTATGAGGTCCTTGAATGAAAGTAGAGAAGGGTTCTTCAGATTGCAAAGCTTTACAAGTTTTACTTGGGTGATCAACATGTGATGCTTTCATTAGAACAACCCTGGGGTTGTAATACATGTGAAACAGAACCGGCATTACTTCACAGAGGACCTCCCCATATCCTAGTGCAAAATGACAAGGTTTCAGAGCTAATACTTGAGGTTTCAAAGGTAATCTTTCAGCAACCAATAGTAAATCAGAGGACTATGTGAACCTCTCTAGAAAAGACATCAGAACAAAGCAATGGTGTGGAAAACTAGACCATGAGTGACCCTGAACTGGTGCTCAAGCAAGATGCTCCGAGAAAAGAACCACAAATAAAGAAGAGAAGCATTTCCATCTATTTAAGCATTAATGGTAGATAGAAACCTATCCTTAATCAAGTAAACCACGATTGGATGGTCATTTTCAAAGTCCTAGAGGTGAAAGGATCTGAAAGTTTTAGCTATTGTCAAATGCTAGCTAACATTGGTAGAAGTAGCCAAGAATTATCTGCAATGGGTCAGTAAGTATTGGGTAGTCCATGTGGATGAAGACGATGAATAATCACAACAGTAAAGGAAGTCGCATCTGCCTCAAAAACTAACAAATTTGTGTGTTCTAAATAAATTTGCACTACTTGTGAAGGATTTTGAAAGCATTTCCCCATGAGAAACTAGGTATGGGAAGACCTCCAAAATGAAATTTTAACAGTTCATAGATCTCAGGTTAAGAAGTAGACTTAAGACAAAAGTGACGTTTAAGAAGTGTAACCATAAGCTCACAAACCATAAGCTGTCCAAACGCAATGGTAGTCACGGTGTATGGTTTATAAGGAAAACCAATTTTCCTTTCACAACACCTGGGCTGTTTGCGAAAAAATAAAATATGAGGGGAATGTGAAATTTATACACTATAGAGCATTGAATGAATTCCCAATCAAGAAACGATACTCTATACCATGACAAAACTAAACTTTTCCCAGTCACAAATCCATTTCAACCGCGTGATTAGTGATGTGTGACCTAATAGGGTTGAGTTGCACTCGATGACATCTCTTCTTCTTTCATAAAGGACATTCTACTCACCTCTTGATGCCCATGCTATGTGTAAATCCAACCTTGATCCCCCTCATCTTAAATTTCTTGAGAGCTCTTCCTTTCACAACACTTCGGAGCCCTCCCACCTCACAGATACCTGAGCTAAAGTCACCCAAGCAGCTAACTCCCATCATTCCCCTCATGGTCATCAAAAGCCACCAGACCCTCATTAGTGACCCAATGTCAACCCAACACTTAGATCCCCTTATCCCCCTCCACCATCCGTGTCAAAGAAAAACAATGTGTGATAATTGAATTAGAAAATGGTTTTAAATTCCAAAATCTCACTTTGATCTATAAACTTTATGACACAAACGTAACAAGTAAAAAAAATTCAAATGATTAATAAAGGATTTATGTTTTTGGCCTTTATTTTCAACAATACTTCAATGATGAAGAACCGTTATTGAAATAAAATTATTTTTAAATTTTAATTTCAGTTGTTACATAATCTTCTTGGAATATTCAAATATCATAAGTGTTTTCATTCTAATTGTTTTATCTAAATATGATTCTAATGATATTAAAAATAATAAGAGTTAAGTACACGATTCAAGATATTTTATTGTCATGTTTTACTGTACATAACTTCATTTTTACAAAGAATATGAATCATTTGATTTTGAGGAGAAGCATTTTTTAGAGAAAAAGAACGAGTTACTATTGTTTTGGTATGAAAATTTGTCTTCAGTTGTATCGAAATATCACCAAGACCATTTAAATATATTCATTCATGAAAATGATTATTGAAATAGATATCCTCAAGAGTATATGATTGAAATGAAACACGATTTGCCGCTAAAATTAATCCAAGTTTGAAACATTAAGTATTTTCAAAATGATGTCGAGAGTTCTTTCTACTACATGATTACCAAAACATATTCTTTTTGAATGTTTTTTCAATGATTTTAATCTTTTTTAATTCATTTTCATTCATATTACATAAAAAAAGGATCAATGATGTATATTCAATGCAAAACTTGACGAATTGATGTTACTGCATCTTTTGTTTCAATCTAGAATTTCAGAATCTGAAAAAAAAAACATATTTATTTTTAAATTTACGAATTTTTATCTTCATTACTTCACTCCATCAAGTATTTATAAATTATTTTTTGTTCATTTTTATATACAAAAGGAAAATTCAAAATTCGAAATAGAAGATGTTATATATAATGTTATGTAAATGCAGAAGATAATCTGTTTTCATCTAGATTCATGAAATAATTCAACCGAAACAATTATTATATTTGGTTACGAAATTTTGTGATTGAAAATGAAGCATTTAATTACAATGTTTGCAGAACAATTTTCAATTTAGAGCGCACTTAGATGCACTATTGTTTTCGTGAAACTGAATACAAAGGTTTCAAAATATGTTTTACTCTAAAACGTTATCTTCAACGACATAATTATTGAATACTGGATGAAACATTTGGAAAATATTTAGGAAATGGTTTTCACTTTTCCTTTACTTGAAATTTGGGAAATATCTTTTAAATAAATCACAAGATAAGATGAATTGATGAGATGATGAAATCCTATTAAGAATGAAATTTTATGTGTTGGAGTTTGATACATTTTCAGGTAATGCTAATTAGGTTCATTACAATGTTCCATCTTGTTGAAAATAACGACGCAAGAAGTGTTTCTATGAGTAATAAGTTAACTAAACAAGAGGCATTGCTTTGTATTAGATATGTTTGCAATTAATTTATTCTAACCAAGTTATATGACATGTTTGAATATTGTTTCACTAGCCATGGTCATTAACGTACCTATGTCTCAAAATTATTTTTCAAATTTGTTTCTTACATTTCCTGATCTTAATTAAAGCTACAAAATTTCAATACGTCCTTCCACTGTAAAAAAAATAAACAAATTGTTTGGAATGAAGAGTTGGTGATGAGAGCGACGTCCAGTCTGCTTCTGCCCTCTTCTCCCTTGCGCCGCTCCTCCTCAAATAGTAGGCTCTCCTCCACATCATTGAGGGTGATCTTATCGGCACGCTGGTCCAGGGCAACAATGAGAGGAGTATAGCTGTTAGGAATACCATAGAGGATGGTTAGCATGAGCACACGTTCCTTGACAGGGTCCTCAATCGCAGCAAGCTGGTCAGAGAGAGACTTCACCATGTTGATGTAGTCAATCATGGATCCGGATTCATCCATCTTCACAGTATGAAAGCGACGACGCAGCTGCATGTTCATGAGGATTGACTTGGAAGCATAAGTGGACTCAAGCTTTTTCCAAACCTCCTTTGGCGTGAGGATGCCACGGACAAGGAGTTGCTGCCATTTGGCGAGCTGGAGGTAGATGGTTGCGAGGGCGCGATCACGCTTCTCGCGGTAGGTATGGGCCTCGACAGGGGATAGGGAGCTTTCTTCTGGTTCCTTCTCTTTCTCATCCACCTGGCTCCAGAGACCCTTCTCCATCAGCACCATCTTTATGTTGTTGCTCTAGTTAAAGAAGTTCTTGCCTTCGAACTTGGCGATGTTGACGCCGGCCACCACGGAAGCGGATGTCGCCATGGTAGTGCAACATTCGGCCCACAAACGGCTCTCTCACTCAACAGGGTACAATGAATGCCTCAAGGATGAGACAAAGCCTTTTTCTAGCTCTGATGCCACTGATGGAAACTTGGCAGCCCTCAGGGAGGTGATCAGGCTCACTAAGAGCCGCCTAGGCAGGACTAACTGTTTGTGAGAAGGAGTTGCAGGTTGCACAGACAAAAATTACGGAAGCAAATGTAGGTTTGCAGAGAATGCAAATGTCTGAATCAACTCTTGAGTGAGAAATTGCATTAGCACAGCTTTCTAACAAGCCTAAGTACACCTCATTTGGCACATGGAGCTAGAAGAACCACTCTGTCAAAGTTCACCTCCTAGCACACTCCTAGCCTAACGGGATGAGCGGCAGTCACACTCTCACACAAGAGAATTACCATCCTTGCCATGTGCACAACCAATAATCTTGGTGGGGACCTTTCTTGAAGCTCCCTGAAGGTCCTCCTACCGCCTTTCTACCCTCAAGGCCGCTCCAAACCTCCTTGGCCAATAATTGTGGCCGTCATTGGTGCTGGTAGTGCAGGAGCCATCACTTGAACCGGACCCATCGCCACATAACCTTGAAAATCCATATCTCCCTCAAACGGACTCCGAATCAAGTTTCGTAAAGTGTTACAGAACCAGAAAAAAATCCTCTATTCAATTTTGTGACCTGATTTTTTTTATCGGGCAACCCAATTTGGTCACTTTTTTGGCATCCCATATCCAACAGTGTGTGAAAGAGAGAGAGAGAGAGAGAAAGAGAGAGAGAGAGAGAGAGAGCGAGAGAGAGAGAGGGAGAGAGAGAGAGAGAGAGAGAGAGAGAGAGAGAGAGAGAGAGAGAGAGAGAGAGAGAGAGAGAGAGAGAGAGAGAGAGAGAGAGAGAGAGAGAGAGAGAGAGAGAGAGAGAGAGAGAGAGAGAGAGAGAGAGAGAGAGAGAGAGAGAGAGAGAGAGAGAGAGAGAGAGAGAGAGAGATAGAGTGATGGAAACTAGGGCAGCCCTGAGGGAGTTGATCAAACTCACCAAGAGCCGCCTAGGCAGGAGCAACTGTTGGTGATAGGGAGTTGCAAGTTGCACAGACAGAAATTACGGAAGCAAATGTAGGTTTTCAAAGAATGTGAAATTCTGAATTCACTCTTGAGTTGGAAAAAAAATTAGCACAGCTTACTAGCTAGCCTAAGTACGCCTCATTTGGCACATAGAGCTGGATGAACGACTCTGTCAACGTTCACCTCCTAACACACTCCTAGCCTAGCGGGATGAGCGGCAGTCACACTCTCACACAAGAGAACTACCATCCTTGCCACATACACAACCAATCATCTTGGTGGGGACATTCCTTGAATCTCATTGAAGGTCCTCCTGCCGCCTTTCTACCTTTAAGGCTGCTCCAAACCTCCCTGGCCAATAATTGTGGCCGTCATTGGTTCTGGTAGTTCAGAAATGGGACCCATTGCCACCAAAACTTGACAATCCATATCTGCCTCAAACGGACTCCAAATTGAGTTCCGTAAAGTGCTATAGAACCAAAAAAACATCCTCTATTCACTCTTGTGACCTGATTATTTTTATCGAGCAACCCACTTTATTCTTTTCTTTTGGCACCCCATATCCAGCATTCTCCCACTTTCCGAGAATAAAAATCACACAAGTCCACACTCTCCCCTCAGCTTCTGAAAGCGATGCGCTGCCAGCAGCTTGGTCAAGAAGTCTTTTAGCATCATGCTTGAGGGGCAGAACTTGATTTGCACCACCTGCTTTGCCAAAATTTCGCGGATGAAGTGATATCGCAAGTCAATATGCTTGGTGCGGGCGTGAAACTCTGCGTTCTTGGTTAGATCAATGGTGCTCATGTTTTCAGTAGATTGTAGTCGCTGCGGTCTTCTTCTGTCCAAGGTTTGCTAGAAGATCATGCAGCCACACAGCTTCATTTTGGTGGAAACAGGGGCAGCCCTCAGGGAGGTGATCAAGCTCACTAAGAGCCGCTTAGGCGGGACCAACTGTTTGTGAGAGGTAGTTGCAGGTTGCACAGACAAAAATTACGGAAGTGAATGTAGGCTTGTAGAGAATGAAAATGTGTGAATCAACTCTTGAGTGAGAAAGTTAATTGTCACAGCTTTCTAACAAACCCTTATATGCCTCATTTGGCCTAGGGAGCACTCAGATACACACTGTCAAAGTCTACCCTCTAGCACACTCTCTTGGCCTAGCGTGATGAGTGACAGTCACCTTGTCATACAAGAGAATTATGTCTCACACCACTTGGATGACCAACAATCATTTTCTGCACCTTGCTTGAAGTCTCTTGGAGTTCCTCCAACTGCCTATTCTCCTTGAAGGCCGCTCTCAGCCATCCGGGCCAATATTCCTGCCGCCTTTTGACCTCAAAGTTCTCAGGTCGTCACTTCAACCTGACCCATGATCTCCAAACTTTAGAAATCCATATCTCACTCAAACGGACTCCAAATCAAGTTGCGTAAAGTGTGCTGGAACGTGTAAACTACTCTCCAAGCAACTGTTATGCCAGATAATTTTCATCAAGCAACCTAGTTTTGTCACTTTCTGGCACTGTCATATCCATCATTCTCCCACTTTGCAAGAATAAAATTCACACAAGTCCGCACTGTCCCCTCAACTGCTGAAAGCGGTGCGCTGCCAGCGGCTTGGTCAGAAAGTCTGTCCGCATCAGGCTTGAAGGGCAGAACTTGATCTGCACCACCTGCTTTGCCACAAGCTTGCGGATGAAGTGGTACCACAAGTCAATGTGCTTGGTGCGGGCGTGAAACTCAGTGTTCTTCGTTAGAGCAATGGCGCTCATGTTGTCACAGTAGATTGTAGTCTCTGTGGTTTGCTACTGTCCAAGGCTTTCTAGCAACTCACGCAGTCACACAGCTTCCTTTGCTGCTTCACTTAGGGCGATGTACTCCGCTTGGGTGGAGGAGAGGGCAACACACTCTTGCTTCTTGCTCCTCTAGCTGATTGCACCTCCCCCCAGCACAAACACGAACCCACTGGTCGACCTCCTTGTGTCAAGGTCACCTCCCGCATCTGCATCACTGTAGCCGATGAGGATGGGGCTGTTGTTTCCGTTGAAGGTGAGGCAAAGGCTGCTGCTGCTGTCCAGGTAGCGCAACACACGCTTAACCACCTCAAAATGCGGCACGCCCGGATTCACGCAAAACTTGCTGAGAACTCCCATTGCTTGGTTGATGTCAAAGCGCGTGCCGACAGTTGCGTATATGAGGCTCCCAACTGCTGCTTGGTATGGCAATGCTTCCATGTGGCTGCTCTCTTGCCTGCCGTGGGGAGTCTGCGTCATGCTTAGCTTTGCTCCCACTTGCAGTGGTGTAGCAGCCTTGCGCGCTCCTACCATGTTGAAGCGCTTACCGATGCTGCTCACGTCTGTTCTTTACGACAGCTACAAAGTCTGTTGCTGCCAGTCACACTTGACCTGAAGGCCAAGGTAGTAACTGAGCTCTCCCATGTCCTTCATGTTGAACCTAGCAGCAAGGGACTACTTCACATTGTCGAAAAGAGACTTGGAGTCAGATGCAATGAGCAGATCATCAACATAGAGCAAGATGATGATCTGGCTTGCCTCTTGTGTGCACCCATGGACAGAATGGCCTGCTTTACTACGCACAAATCCAAGGCCAGCCAGCTGCTCATCCATCTTGATGTGGGAAGGGGCATCGCAGTGCAGCGAGAGTTGCATGGTGGCGTGGAGTGTATCTGAGAGAGGAGTCCGGAAAAATCAAAAAACTTTTGAGCGTACGTGTTTCGGCCACAAGGCCTTCATCAGCGCTCAAGTGAAATGACAGACCGGACATGCATGATTTACCGTGCAAGAGGAGAGACACACCAAAAGAAAGCAGAAGAGAGTGCGGTGGCTTTCCTGTGGGTGACCACCAAGCCTTTTTTCTAAGCCTAGTGGACACGAGATAGGACCTCATTTCTCTAGGCAGTTTCCAAGCCACAACAACCGTGGAGTTGAACACGGTCGAATTCAAACGTCGAAGGCGAGTGGAAAATCGCCGAAGACAATTACCCAAGTGAAGACTTTCTGAATGTGGGTTGAGAAAAGTTTTCATCACCAAGGTTCGACCTTTGGCTGGAGACGTGATGGCAGATGAAGATAACTTGAGAGCTTTTATCTTCTCAGCTCGTTGAGTGTGCCGCACTTATGAAAAGAGAGGGAGAAGAATGCGCTCGGGGTAGCCACGTGCTCGTAGCTGAGTCCAAAATCAACTCTTGATCTTGGCAAAGTCCACGGACGATGTTGTCCGAAGAAGGTAGCAACGTAGTTCAGCGAGAATGAAAGCTCTAAAACAGCTCCTAGTGTGGTAGCTGCTGTCGGGTTCTAGACCATTGAAGAAATATTCTAAGATCTGTCATTTCCCTGAGCAGAGAATGAGTCCATCATCAATGTAGCGCCGATGTAGCAAGGGCACGGCGTCAGTGAGATGGAGCATTTTCTGGTCAAGACAACTCATAAACAGGATGGCGAGAGCGGGGGAAACTGGTGTGCCCATTGCTTTGCCCTTTACCTGACGAAGAGTTGTCCCTTGGAACTCAACGTACAAATTGTGAAGCACCCATGAGTTGCATGACGGCAGGCGCACGTGGATGATGAGCTTGGAGAAGGAGATGTTGGATGGTGTTCAGAGCCTTAAAGATGGGGATGCTGAGGTAGAGGGAGATGACGTCATAGGTGGCGAGAAGGACCTCCTGTGGTAGAATCTTATCCTTAAGGTCAAGTAGAAGAGAGAAGTTGTCTTTGAGGTAGGTTGGTTGCTTGGCGACAAGTGGTTGTAGCTCTTCATCTAACCACCTAGAGACGTTGGAAGTGATCCAATCGTAACAGGCGGCGATGGGGCAACCCACTGGTGGGTTCTTGTGCACTTTGATGATGCTGTAGAAAGCTCCTGGTAACCAGCCGGAGGGAGGATTTTGAAGGAAGATGGGAGGATGAGAGAAGGTTGGAGCTCTCGGTGAGCTCTTTGATGTGTAGAAGTTGTGCCTCAACCTCATCCACATTGCAAGTGCGTACAATGTAAGTAGACTTGTCATGTAGATGGGCTAGATAGAAATGAATGTACTGCTCTCTGTCTAGGACAACCAGGCCAAGATTCTTGTCTGCTGCCTTTATCACAACGCCTTTGTCTTCACGGAGCAGTTTAAGGGCAGACCAGAGATGTCTTGGAAGTGCTTTTCTCCTAGTTGGCCTAAAAGACTGAAAGCAAGAGGGCTTGCTTCAGGCCGTAGAGGGCCTTCACAAGCTTGCACACCAAACCCTCCTTTCCCTCCACCACATACCCCTACGGCTGCTCCATGTACACATCCTCCTCAACGTCACCATTCAGAAATGCACAAGTCACATCCATTTGGTGCACCTCCCAGTCCATACCAACAACAAGAGCGAGGATCGCTCGGATGGCTGGGAACATTGTGACAGGTGCAAATATCTCATTGTAATCCACACCCTCAGTCTGCGCATACCCCTTTGCAACCAGCTATGCTTTGTACCTGAGCACCTTCCCATCAGCACCACGCTTGCGCCTGAAGATCCACCGGCATCTGATCACCTGGCTGCCAGGCGGAGCTTCCTCGAGGGTCCACGTGCCGATCTTCATGAGCACACCATACTCCTTGTCTGCTGCAGCACGCCAATCTACAGCCTCAGTGCAACGCATGGCTTCAGCAAATGTGGCTGGGTCATCGGTGACTGTGAGGAAGAGAAGCTTGACTCCATTGGTGGTGGAACGGTGCACATGTTCACCAGTTCCTCCAACGGCCTCTGTTTGTTTGCAAGGCGTTCCGATCGCCTCAGCAACTCCCAACCGTCCTTTGCACCTTTGTTGATGTGTGCGGACCGTTGTGGCAGCTGTTGTACATTGCTTTGTTGCTCCTCCTCATCAGATTCTGCTGTTGGCTCCTCCTTCTCAGCTCCCTCGACCTCCTTGTCACAACCGCTGTCACCGCCATCTTCCGCACTTTCCTCTTCTGCTACCGGAACTTCTCCCACTTCAGGTACAAGTTTGGGAGCAAGTAGAATGTCGGTCATACGGCTCCAAGTCCAGCCCTTCACATCCTCTTGAAAGATGACGTCGCGGCTGCGGATGATCTTGTGAGCAGCGAGGTTGTAGAGGCGGTATCCCATGGTGTCGTAGCCGAGGAAGGCCGCCTTCACCGAATTTTCATCTAGCTTGTTGCAATATCTAGAAAGAACGTGCACAAATGGGCCACACCCAAAGACATTCAGGTGTGTCACTGTTGGCTTGCGTCCCGTCCATCCCTCCTCCGCTGTCATCAGTGGCACGGGGTGCGAGGGACTCTGGTTTTTCAGGTACACGGTAGTGTTGACCGCATCTGCCCAAAAGGTTGGCGGGAGCTTCGCTTCTTTAAGCATGCTCCGAACACGCTCCATGAGCATGCCGTTTGCACGTTCAGCCTCGCCGTTCAGCTCCTGTGTTCCAGGTGGGGTGACCTCATGCCTGATCCTGCAACGCTAGAGGAAGGTGCGGAAGTCCTTGGAGATGTACTCTCCTCCACCATCGGTGTGAAGCACCTTCAACCGCCTGCCACTCTCATTTTGTGAAGCAACAATCCACACCTTGACAGCATCACAACCCGTCGGTAAAGACCATCCTCTTTGCAAGCACACGGCCTGCACGGGGAGAGATGGTTCAGCCACCATTCTCAAAGCAAACTTGCATGCCTTTGGAGATGAGAGATGAGACAGAGAGGAGGTTAGCTCCCAACCCCGGAACATGGAGCATCCTCTTGACACGACGTTCCACATGCTTACCCTCAACGGAAGGAGAAAACACAATCTCACCCTCCCCAACCGCAATTTGCACATGGTTGTCCCCCATGTACACTCGACGTGGCGCAATGACGATGTAGACACCATCCACCTCACGGAAACACGTCGTGTGCCGCATGGCTCTCAAGTCGATGATCTATAACGGGGTGATGTTGTCGGGGACGTGCACAACCCGGATGGTTGTCACAAATCCACTCTCCTAATCTGCGACGTTTGCAGAAGCGTCGGACTATTTTCCCGCTCCCAATCCAGCCGCAAGGTCCGCATTCTTCTTCCAGCATTTGCACGCCGAATGGCCCGGCTTCTTGCAGTAGAAGCAGTTCCCCTTCTTGTTCCCTCCTCCGCCATTTTCCCTGGTTGGTGAAGCGCCACCCCCATGACCAGAGTTGGTGATGAGAGCAACGTCCAATCCACTTCCGCCCTCTTCTCCCTTGCGCTGCTCCTCCTCAAACAGTAGGCTCTCCCCCACATCATTGAATGAGATCTTGTCGCCATGCTGGTCCAGGGCAACAATGAGAGGAGTTTAGTTGCTAGGAAGACCAGAAAAGATTGTTAACATGAGCACGCGCTCCTTGAAAGGGTCCTCAATCACAGCAAGCTGGTCAGAGAGAGACTTCACCATGTTGACGTAGTCAATCATGGATCCGGACTCATCCATCTTCACAATGTGAAAGTGATGACACGGCTGTACATTCATGAGGATTGAATTGGAAGCATAAGTGGACTCAAGATTTTTCCAAACCTCCTTTGGCGTGAGGATGCGACGGACAAGGAGTTGCTACCGTTCGGCGAGGTGGAGGTAGATGGTGGCGATGGCGCGGTCATGCTTCTCGCGGTAGGTACGGGCCTCGACAGGGCAGAGGGAGATTTCTGCTGGTTCCTTCTCCTTCACATCCACTTGGCTCTAGAGGCCCTTCTCCATCAGTACTATCTTCATGTTGTTGCTCCAGTTGAAGAAGTTCTTGCCTTCAAACTTGGGGATGTTGACGCCTGCCACAACAGAAGAGGATGTCGCCATGGTAGTGCAACGCTCAGCCCACAAACGGCCCATAGACAGAAATCACGGAAGCAGATGTAGGTTTTCAGAGAATGCGAATGTTTGAATAAACTCTTGAGTAAGAGAGTAAATTGTCACAGCTTTCTGAGAAGCCTCATTTGGCCTAGGGAGCACTGAATACACTCTAGCAAAGTCTACCCTGTAGCACACTCTCTTGGCCAAGCGTGATGAGCAGCAGTGACCTTGTCACGCAAGAGATTTATGTCTTACACCTCTTGGACTACCAACAATCGTTGTCTGCACCTTCCTTGAAGTCGTTTGGGTTTCAGTCGCCTTTTCTCCTTGAAGGCCGCTCTCAGCCATCCTGGCCAATAATCCTGCCACCTTTTGAGCTCAAAGTTCTCAGGTCGTCACTTGAACCCGACCCATGATCTCCAAACTTTGGACATCCATATCATAATCAAACGGACTCCAAATCAAGTTCCGTAAAGTGTGTTGGAACCTGCAAAACATCCTCTAACTGTTATGCTAGATGATTTTTACCGATCAACCTATTTGTTTCACTTTCTGGCACTCACATATCCATCACCTTCGCTACTTCACTCAGGGTGATGTACTCTTGCTTCTTGCTCCTCCAACTGATTGCACCTCCCCCGATTACAAAGACAAACCCACTGGTTGACCTCCTTGTGTCCAGGTCACCTCCCCAATCTGCATCGCGGTAGCCGATGAGGATGGGGCTGTTGTTGCTATTGAAGGTGAAACAAAGGTTGCCGCTGTTGTCAAGGTAGTGCAGCACGCACTTGACGGCCTCCCAATGCGGCACGCCTGGATTTGTGCAAACGTTTTTTAGCACTCCNTGTACTCTTGCTTCTTGCTCCTCCAACTGATTGCACCTCCCCCGATTACAAAGACAAACCCACTGGTTGACCTCCTTGTGTCCAGGTCACCTCCCCAATCTGCATCGCGGTAGCCGATGAGGATGGGGCTGTTGTTGCTATTGAAGGTGAAACAAAGGCTGCTGCTGTTTTCAAGGTAGTGCAGCACGCACTTGACGGCCTCCCAATGCGGCACGCCTGGATTTGTGCAAACGTTTTTTAGCACTCCCACCTCTTGACTGATGTCAAGGCGCGTGCCGACTGCTCTGTACATGAGGCTCCCAACTGCTGCTTGGTATGGCACTGCTTCCGTGAGGCTGCTCTCTTGCATGCCACGGGGAGTCTGCGTCATGCTCAGCTTTGCTCCCACTACCAGTGGTGTTACGGCCTTAGATTCTCCTGCCAAGTTGAAGCGCTTAAGGATGTTTCTCAGGTACGTACTTGACAAAAACTCCAAAGTCAGCTGCTGCCGGTTTCGCTTGACCTTAAGGCCAAGATAGGTGCTGAGCTCTCCCATGTCTTATATCTCAAACCTGGCTGCAAGGGTCTGCGTCACATCTTCCAAAAGAGACTTGGAGTCAAATGCAATGAGCAGATCATCAACATAGAGCAAGATGATGACCTGGCTTGCCTCTTGCTTCCACCCATAGAGTGCATTGTCTGCTTCATTGCGCACAAAGCCAAGGCAAGCCATCTGCTCATTTATCTTATGGTGCCATTCTCGCGGGGCTTGCTTCAAGCCATAGAGGGCCTTCACAAGCTTGCACGCCAGATCCTCTTTTCCCTCCACTACATACCCCTCTGGCTGCTCCATGTACACATCCTCCTCAAGGTCAACATTTAGAAATGCACAAGTCACATCCATTTGGTGTACCTCCCAGTCCATAGCAGTAGTGAGAGCAAGGATGGCTCGGATGGATGGAAACTTTGCAACAGGTGCAAATCTCTCATTGTGTTTCACACCCTCAGTCTGTGCATACCCCTTTGCAACTAACCGTGCATTGTACCTAAGCACTTTACCATCCGCACCATGCATGTGCTTGAAGATCCACCGGCACCCGGTCACTCGGCTGCCAGGTGGAGCTTCCTCGAGGGTCCAGATGCTGTTTTTCATGAGCACACAATACTCCTTGTCTGCTGCGGCACACCAATCTGCCGCCTTGGCGCTGCGCATGGCTTCAGCAAATGTGGTTGGGTCATTGGTGACTGTGAGGAAGAGAAGCTCGAGGTCAGACAATGCAGCTGGTGGTCAAACGGTGCACAGGTTCACTAGCTCTTTAAGCGGCCTATATTTTCTTGTGAGGCTCTCAGTTCACCTCAACGGCTCCCCACTGTCCTTTGCACCTTTGTTTATGCGTGCGCATCATTGTTGCAGCTGTTGTATGTTGCTTGGTTTCTCCTCCTCACCAGATTCAGCTCCCTCCACCTTCTTGTCGTTTCCTCTCTCAACACCATTTTCTGCATCGTCCTCTTCTGCTACCGGAACTTCTCCCACTTCAGATTCAAGTGCAGGAGCAAGTGGAACTGCAGATATTGGGCTCCAAGTTCAGCCCTTCACTTCCTCTTCAAAGACCACGTCACGACTATGGATGATCTTGCGTGCAGTGAGGTTGTAGAGGCAGTATCCCATGGTGTCATAGCCAAGGAAGGCAGCCTTCACTAACTTTGCGTCTACCTTGTTACGGCAGCCGGTAGGCATGTCCACGAATGTGCCACACCCGAAGACTTTCAGGTGTATCACTGTTGGCTTATGTCCCGTCAACACCTCCTCTGGTGTCATGAAAAGCACGACGAGCATAGGACTCCATTCATTCAGGTACACTGCAGTGTTGACCGCTTCTGCTCAAAAGGTTAGTGGGAGCTCAGGGTCTTGGAGCATGGTGCAAACACACTCAATGAGTGTGCGGTTTGTGCATTCAGCAACGCCGTTCAGCTATGTTATTCCACATGGGGTGACCTTGTGCTTGATCCCGCAATGCTTGAGGAATGTGCGAAACTCGTTGGAGAGGTACTCTCCTCCACCATCGGTGCGAAGCACCTTCAACCGCCTGCCACTCTCATTCTGTACAGCAGTAATCCACACCTTGAAAGAATGAAAGCACTCATCCTTGCCAGCCAAGAATGACACCCAAGTCTTTCTTGACTTGTCATCAATGAACATGACAAAGTACAACTTGCCGGACATCAACTTTGATGGCATAGGACCGCACAAATCAGAGTGAACGAGTGAAAGAAGCTCAGCCGCCCCCTTCCTTTCCCCCATGAAAGAAGCGCGGGCTTGCTTCTCTTGAATGCAGCTCTCACAAGCCGATGCACCATGTTGCTTCACCCCCTTGAGCTCCAAGCCGCGGACCATCTGCTGCATGGAGATGATGGCGCCAAAGCCAAGGTGACCGAGCCGGTGGTGCCACAGGCCGATGTCATGTTTTCCCTCTCTCGCCACCAATGTTGCATCGGCTTCCTTCTTTGATGCCACATAAAGGCGAAAAAGACCATCCTCCTTGTTTGCTTTTGCAAGCACACCGCCTGCACGGACAGAGATGGTACAGCCACCATTCTCAAAGCAAACATGCATGCCTTTGGAGATGACAGATGAGACAGAGAGGAGGTTAGAGGCCAGCCCCAGAACATGGA
>SZWC01005275.1:135947-140153 GCA_023375785.1 Penium margaritaceum
AAGAATGGTGGCTGCACCATCTCTGCCCATGCAGGCCGTGTGCTTGCAAAAGCAAACAAGGAGAACGTTCCTTATCACCTCTACGTAGCGTTGGAGAAGGCAGCTGACGCGGCGTTGGCGGTGAGAGAGGGAAACCATGACATTGGCCTGTCGCACCACCGGCTCGGTTACCTCGGCTTTGGCGCCATCATCTCCATGCACCGGATGGTCTGCGGCCCGGAGCTCATTGGGGTGAAGCAGCCTGGTACATTGTCTTATGAGAGCTGCATTGAAGGGAAGCAAGCCCGCGCTTCTTTCACGGGGGAAGGGAAGGGGGCGGCTGAGCTTCTCTCACTCGTTCACTCTGATTTGTGCGGTCCCATGCCATCATAGTCCTCGTCTGACAAGTTGTACTTTGTCACGTTCACTGATGACTAGTCAAGGAATACGTGGGTTTCCTTCCTGGCTAGCAAGGACGAGTGCTTTGATGCTTTCAAGATGTGGATTGCTGCTGCAGAGAATGAGTGTGGCAGGCGGTTGAAGGTGCTTCGCACAAACAGTGGAAGAGAGTACATCTCTAACGACTTCCGCACCTTCCTCAAGCGTCGTGGGATCAGGCATGAGGTCACCCCACGTGGAACACAGCAGCTAAACAGCGTGGCTGAACGCGCAAACCGCACCCTCATGGAGCGTGTTTGGAGCACACTCAAAGTCACGGAGCTCGTGCCAACCTTTTGGGCGGAAGTAGTCAACACTGCCTTGTACCTGAAAAACCAAAGTCCCACGCGCGCCGTGCCACTGATGACACTGTAGGAGACGTGGATAGGACGCAAGCCAACAGTGACGCACTTAAAAGTCTTTGGGTGTGGCGCATTTGTGCACGTGCCTGCTGGCAACCGCAACAAGCTGGACGCAAAGTCGGTGAATGCGGCCTTCCTCGGCTACGTCACCATGGGATACCGCCTCTACAACCTCACTGCTTGCAATATCATCCGCAGCCGCGACATCGTCTTTCAAGAGGACGTGAAGAGCTGGACTTGGAGCCGTATGACTGCCTTTCCACTTGCTCCCACACTTGTACCTGAAGTGGGAGAAGTTCCGGTACCAGAAGAGGACAGTGCGGAATATGGCGGTGACAGCGGTAACAAGAAGGAGGTGGAGGGAGCTCAGAAGGACAAGAAGCCAGCAGCCAAATCTGATGAGGAGGAGCAAAAAAACAACGTACAGCAGCTGCCACGACGGTCCACATGCATCAACAAAGCTGCAAAGGACAGTGGGGAGCCTCTGAGGTGATCCGAACATCTCGGAAGCAAACAGAGGCAATTGGAGGAGCCGATGAACCTGTGCACCGTTCCGCCACCAACGGAATCGTCTGATCTCACGCTTCTCTTCCTCACAGTCACCGATGACCTAGCCACATTCACCGAAGCCATGCGTAGCGCCAAGGGGGAAGATTGGTCTGTCGCAGCAGACGAGCAATATGGTGCGCTCACAAAAAAGAGAACCTGGACCTTTGAGGAAGCTCCACGTAGCAGCCGGGTGTTTGGATGCTAGTGGATCTTCAGGCGCAAGCGTGGTGCGGATGGTAAGGAGCTCAGGTACAAAGTACGGCTGATTGCAAAGGGGTATGCGCAGACTGAGGGTATGGATTACAATGAGACATTTGCACCTGTTGCAAAGTTCACATCCATCCAAGCGATCCTCGCTCTTGCTGCTCGTATGGACTGGGAGGTACACAAAATGGATGTGACATATGCATTTCTGAATGGTGGCCTCAAAGAGGATGTGTACATGGAGCAACCGTAGGGGTATGTTTTAGAGGGAAAGGAGGGGTTTGGTGTGCAAGCTTGTGAAGGCCCTCTACGGCCTGAAGCAAGCCCCGCGAGCATGGTACAACAAGATGGATGAGCACCTGGCTGGCCTTGGCTTTGTGCGCAGTGAAGCAGACTATGTTGTCTATGGTTGCACACAAGAGGCAAGCTAGATCATCATCTTGCTCTATGTTGTTGATCTGCTCATTGCATCTGACTCCAAGTCTCTTTTGGACGATGTGAAGTAGTCCCTTGCTGTCAGGTTCGACATGGAGGACATGGTAGAGCTCAGTTACTACCTTGGCCTTCAGGTCAAGCGCGACCGGCAGCAGCAAACTTTGGAGCTGTTGCAAAGCACGTACGTGAGCAACATCGGTAAGCGCTTCAACTTGGCAGGAGCGCGCAAGGCCGCTACACCACTGGAAGTGGGAACAAAGCTGAGAATGATGCAGACTCCCCACGATAGGCAAGAGAGCAGCCACATGGAAGCAGTGCCATACCAAGCAGCAGTTGGGAGCCTCATGTATGCAGCAGTCGGCACGCGCCTCGACATCAGCCAAGCAGTGCGAGTTCTCAGCAAGTTTTGCGTGAATCCGGGCGTGCCGCATTGGGATGCGGTTAAGCGGGTGTTGCACTTCAACGGAAGGAACAGCCCCATCCTCCTCAGCTATAGTGACGCAGATTAGGGAGGTGACTTGGACACAAGGAGGTCGACCAGTGGGTTCGTGTTTGTGCTCAGGGGAGATGCAACCAGTTGGAGGAGCAAGAAGCAAGAGTGTGGTGCCCTCTCCCCCACCGAAGCAGAGTATATCGCCATAAGTGAAGCAGCAAAGGAAGCTATGTGGCTGCGTGAGCTGCTAACAAGCCTTGCACAGCAGCAGACCACAGCCACCACCATCTACTGTGACAACATGAGCGCCATTGCTCTGACAAAGAACCCCGAGTTTCACGCCCCTACCAAGCACATGGACTTTTGGTACCACTTCATCTGCGAGCTCGTGGCAAAGCAGGTGGTGCAGATAAAGTTCTGCCCTTCAAGCATGATTCTGACAGGATTTTTGACAAAGCCACTGGCAGCGTATTGCTTTCAGCAGCTGAGAGGACAGTGGGGGCTTGTGTGATATTTTTTTTTTTATTCTCACAAAGTGGGAGAATGATGGATATGAACAGTGCCAGAAAGTGACAAAAATAAGTTTCTGGATAAAGATAATCTGGCATATCAGTTGCTTAGAGGATATTTCACAGGTTCCAAAACACTTTACAGAACTAGATTTGGATTCCGTATGAGTGAGATATAGATTTCCAATGTTTGGAGATCATGGGTCGGGTTCAAGTGACAACCTGAGCACTTTGAGCTCAAAAGGCAGCAGGATTATTGGCTCGGACGGCTTAGAGCGGCCTTCAAGGAGATAAGGCGGCTGGAGGACCTCCAAGAGACTTCAAGGAAGGTGCAGGAAATGATTGTTGGTAGTCCAAATGGTGAGAGACATAATTCTCTTGTGTGACAAGGTGACTGCAGCTCATCTCGTGAGGCCAGGAGAGTGTGCTAGAGGGTAGACTTTGACAGATTGTATCTCAGTGCTCACTAGGCTAAATGAGTCATACAAGGGCTTGTTAGAAAGTTGTGACAATGTACTTTCTCACTCAAGGGTTGATGTAGACATTCGCGTTCTCTGAAAACCTACATTTGCTTCCGTAATTTCTGTCTGTGCAACCTGCAACCCCCTCTCACAAACAGTTGGCCCTGCCTAGGCGGCTCTTCGTGAGCCTGACCACCTCCTTGAGGGCTGCCCCAGTTTCTATCAACATCTGTTAGAGGTCTAGAGGCCAAAGACTAGAGCATAGTGTCTTGATCCTAGATTCTACGCCTCGAGCCTGTACCTAGAGCCTACACGTAGAACCTATGTGTAGAGCCTAAGCCTAGATCTAAGGCCTAGAGGCCAAGCGTAGAGCCAATGAGGGCCCAGAGCTGAGGGCACACAATATGGAGTATACGGGTTGCAGTTGATTGCAAATGATGTAAGGGCAGCCTGCAGACAAGGGAAGGGACCGCAAGCATGGGAACGAGCGTAATGGAGGCCCCAACCTGGAAAGGAGAACAAGCCTGCACAGAAAAGAGCAAAAAAATGCTTTTGTAATTGAGAAAGAAACAGACAAAACCGTAAGAAAGAAGTGCATTGAAATCAAATACACAAGACAAATGAGAGAAAGAGATCAGAGAGGGAACAAGGGAACTGGAGGGGCTCCAATTGGTGAGCCCCAAAAAGGGTGAACATGGCAGAAGGCCGGAAGACGAAGAGGAGGCAGAAATACGGTCACCCTAGTTGAAACTGTGGAAATGGTGGCAAAAGTAGTAAGGAAGAACCAATGGACCCGATCAAGGGCTCTAATACCATGTTGAAATGAAGTTGGGAAG
>SZWC01005275.1:140275-153388 GCA_023375785.1 Penium margaritaceum
CACACACACACACACACACACACACACACACACACAGACAAATCTTTGTCAAGGATAGTATTGGTACTTTGAAGATGAGTTGTTGATGTTTAGGGATTAACAACAAAACAATTTTGCATTTGCGAAATTGTTTTGTTGTTAATCCCTTAACATGGACAACTCATCTTTAAACTAATAATTGAAGCATTGAAGCAAGTCTGAAGAAATATGCAAGAATGCAAAAAGCTTTGAAAAGGAGAAGCAAGTATGTGGTCAACAGGTAGTCAAATGTTTGAGATACTTCTCTTTCAATAAAGAATGTTATGATTTTTGTTTTACAATCACTGTGCTGCTAAATCACAGAAACATTGAAATAATTCTTTGTATGGTGAAGTTTTTCGTTGAAAACATTGTACATGGGCTGAATGTCTTCAAACATGACTAAGCATTGATTGTGATGCATTTGAAGTTACATAGCCGTTGATAAGAATTTTTCATGATAATTCTAGTAAATCGGGTTAAATATTTCAAGGTTGCCAGACATTATAATTGAAAATTCTGATAAGGTAGACCTTTGATCCTTGAATTTTGTTAATATGCCAAGTTTCTCATGGGTTGGGTTAACTTGGTATAGGACTTAACTGAATTCAAACCATTTGCTGACATCAAGTTTTATCAACATCATTTCATTCTACATGTACTCAAGTCATCAAGATATGCAAGTGGGTATATCTTTTGTATCATTAAAAACCCATTGCATGAGAACCTTTGAATATTCATGCAAATTTCTTAAGGGAATTGATTGAATATTCTTTGGCCTTAGGTGATCTTCCTTTGACCATTTTGGCACTTTCAAACACATTTTAGAAGGTTCGACTCAATTCCTTAAACCTTTATCGATTTCCAAATACTTCTCAAACATTTTTTTAACATAATCGGACTTAAAAAACCATGCCTAAACATTCCTCACATGCCCCGACTACTCAAAAACTATCTCAAAGCAACAACTCATAATGGAATGTTTACTCTATTTTTACAGGCTCAATTTTTATCCACATTCTTACATCTACATACACATTTTTTTATCATCAAAGTGAACTTATGCTATGCTGATGGGCATACACGAGTTCCTAAACTCACGAGCAACCTATTTTGTGCTTTGTCACTCGTGGTCTACTTTGCGACTTATTCACGGCAGTCTTTTAATGCGGGAGGGGAATTCTGCCAATACCCCGGAACTCTCGCGGGATGACGAGCACTTTCCGGTCATTTCCCAAACTCAGCGTTACTCATAACGTTACTCAATGCTTTGAGACTACGAGTCGTGATCTCCCGCGTGACACCAAGAGACCTTGCAAACCCCAAATAAAAACCTTGAAGCCCCCCGTTGAACCAACGCGAGAATTCTCAAATCAGCAAATCGGAACAAAGCGTTGCGTCACGTGAACCACCAAAATGCAAAACGGCTCGACCGAGCCTCATGCTTTTGCTCTTGCCGTTTGTATGTACACCATCAAGGTTTTAAACTTGTAACAACAAAGTATGCTTTCCACTTCTCAAAAATACCCAATTGACCCTAATCTTATGAAAAGTAACGAACTCGGAATTCAACTGTGAACCACTTCACTTCTGCCAGTGTAACACTTGCCATCATAGCGCATTGGCCCGGGCGGAGCACAAGATTGATTTCTACATCAACTTGAGATTCGTACTTGTCTTCAAGCGCATCACCACCAACGAGGAGTAAGCAGACGTTGCGACAAAGTCGGCGCACGGAGCGAGCGCACCCGAAGACAAGCAGCGGTAACCAGCAAAGACACCGACGATGGCAAAAGGTAACCTGCGAAGAACCTTCAGCCTCATTGAGGGGGATGAGCAAAAGATGGCTCACACTTTGACTGGTGCAACCAATCCGGAGGCAAGCGCACGTGACATGCTTATCTCGCCTGCACCACCGACCAATACAACTTTGTCAACGACACAAAACAAGATCGCGGAGCTGACTGGCTAGCTGGCGCATATGGAAGTGTTTCAACGAATGCTTGTCAAGCAAATGCAGTAGTACACTGCCAAAATCTGTGACACAAAAGCGCTAGAAGCGGTACCCACCAATCAACTCCACATTGGCGGATCCTTAATTCTTCCACAGCTTCTTAAGCCGTTCATTCCTCCAAATTCCAAAGGACCANCAACATCACCAATAACTTGCCGCATAACGTGCAGCCGTTGAACGCATCGACTTTGCCAATTTCAACCCAAATTTCAATGAATCCTATGGTAGGCACCCAAGGTATCAACCCAGCACAACAATGGGCATCAGTCACAGAATTTGGAGAACTCCACTATGATGGAAGTTGATTTCGTTGAGTAAAAAGGAGATCAATGGACTTGCTACAGCTGCAAAAAGATCAGGCATATTGCAAGGAAGTGCCGAACACAAAACCAAAGGGGGCGGGGAGCAGCAGGAAAAACAAAAAAGGAGGAGAGGAGTGGGGAAAAGGCACCGCTCGAAAGTAAATGGCAAACCTACTACCCCAGCTGAAAAACCTGCACCGAACAATCGCCCACCCAAAAGGCTATGATTGCCTAATACAGGGGTTCTTAAGATCCAAAACTTCAACGAGGGATAGAAGGATTACTAGCTTGCAATACTGCTAAAACTGCAGACAAGGGGATGCAAAAGTTGCATAGCTTTGCCGGCGATACTTGATAGTGGTGCACGTCACACTATTTCATCCAATCAACTGGTGAAAAAACTGGGTTTGAAGCATAAAGCTCGAGCTTTCAAAGTATAAACCGTTGATGGACAACTTCTTATCTGCGGACTAAAGTGGCCATTGTGACTACAAATAAGGGAGCTACAAGAGGTAACTATTTGGAGGTCCTGCCCAATGAGCGACTAGAAGGTGATTCTCGGGCAAGTTTTCCTGTACCAGAACAACTCGCAAGTCGTCTGAAGCAGTAGTACAGTTTACATCAAATAGGATGGACAGCACATCTTCCTGCCACTCGTGCAGCAGCCCAAATCCAGCCAAGAAGCTGAAAACAACAATAGGGCAACTGAAAGCAACACAATCATTACAAGCAAAACAACACAAGTACAACTGCCACCAGCTAAACTCGTCTTGCTCGACGTGCTAAAAAGATTCCTGAGGGGAGGAGCCTTGACGTGGTTGGTCATCGTCAATGTGAGCAGCGCGTGTAACGAATCCGTCATCGCAACTGACGTAACATCCTCATCAGCCTCATAAGCCTCATTGGCGTCGAAGTTTTCAAACATGCTCAAGTAGTTCGCTCCACTTGTAAAATGTTTCAGAGACGTTTTTCCAAAAGAACAACCAAGCAATCTTGCTCCCAAACGCAACATCAACCAACAAATCAAACTCAAACCCAAGAGCAGACCGACCATCAAAGGAACCTACCAGATGAGCAATCATGAGCTCATAGAACGCAAGCAATAGTTGGATTACATGCTGAATTAAGGGTTCATTCAACCGTTTATTTCTCCATACGTAGCACTAGTATTGTTTGTGAAAAATGAAACTGCAAAAACGCAGATGGGCGTTGACTACCAGGCGTTGAACGTCATCACAATCAAGAATTGCCACCCTCCACCTCGGGCAGACAGGCTTTTTGACCAACTACGTGGAGCGAAGACTTTAAAAAAAAATTACATACAAAGCGGCTACCACCAGATTTGTATCGCCGACAAGGATGTTGCAAAAGCTACCCTTCTAAGGCCAAATGGGCATTTTGAGTTCAGGATTATGCCGTTTGGACTCACAAACGCCCCTGTAATGTCCATGGCAGCAATGAACAACATTTTTGGCCCAAAACGTGACACGTTCGTCATGGTATACCTTGACGACATCCTTGTGAACAGCCAAACTCGAGAGTAACATCGACGACATCTTTGACAGGTGCTCGATGTCCTCCAACAAGAGAAGTTCTACAAGAAGCTGACAAAGTGTGACTTTGGTCAAAAGTCAATCGTGTTTCTTAGCCACATCACTGGTGGCGGACGTATATTCATGGATCCAAAAAACGATATCACTAGCNAGGGCCATCCTCTTGCAAGAGAATGGTGGGGGAGAAAAACCAATCGCGTACATGTCGCAGACGCTTCACGGAGCGCTGCTCAACTATGCCGTCTACAAGAAAGAAATGCTCGCCGTTATTGATGCCATCAAAATCTGGCGTTGCCATTTGGAGTGCCACAAATTTGTGGTTCAAACAGATCACCACTTCCTCAAGTATTTGAAAATGTATCCAAACCTCAGCCAAAGACAAACTCGATGGATGGAGTTCCTCGAGTCCAGCTTTGACTAAAAAATCGAGTATGAGCCGCGGAAGACAAATCCAGCAAATGCGCTAAGCTGCCGGCCCAATCTCACAAAGGCCATCACACTACAGATTCAAGCACATTGATACTTGGCAAAGTTATTTGCACGTGACTACAAGGACCACAGAGCCTACAACAAGGCAAAGTTCCACTTTGCATGCTTGTATTGGCACAAGAAGAAAAAAAAATCAAGTTGTCGTTCCCTAAGTTGAGGAGCTTGGTGCATGCTTCTTAAGGAATCTCATGATACCGGCAGTGGAGGTCACTTCAGAGCCTGAAGTGGCCTGAAACAAGTTTGAAAAAACTTGCCAAGTACTATTGGTGGGAGAAGATGGGGGTTGACGTCGCAAACGTCTAGAAAAGTTACAACTTATGCCAAAGACACAAGAGTCGGTGCACCAAACGCCTTGGTTTACTACAACCAGTGCTGATACAAGAAAACCCATGGAACTACATATCCATGGATTTTGTGACAGGTTCAGCCATCACACCGGAAGGGTTCAATGTCATACTTGTTGTCATTGACAGATTCTTGAAGATGCCACACTTCATCTTGAGCAATACAGATGTAACCGCCAAAGGGGCAGCATGAAAGTTCCTTGTCCAAATCGTTTGAATGCTTTGGGTATCGAGGTCAATCACAAGCGATGGAGATGCCTGGTTCACCAACCAATTCTGGCAAGAATTGATGTAGTGGTATAGAAGCTGATTCCAACTTTCAATAGCGTTTCATGCGCAAACGCATGGACAAACTGAGCGAACCAACTGGGCAGTCAAGCTACTAGTTGTTGATTTTTCATACGATTCAACAACATATGTTGCAACATGGAAAACACAGGTTGAGGTGGTTTATGCAACAAAGCAAACCACCTAGATTAATCTCAAGACCGCGAGAAATATTCGCGCCGTCGACACTCACCAACAAGAATTTCTTGCAATCTAGAAAAGCATCAAACCCTCATAAAACACAAGGAGCTATAAAGTGGCAAACCGATAAACATCAACAAACCAAGGATCCAAAGACTTGTGACAAAGTTTTGCTCAACTACCCAACCATCAAACGCTGCGGATCAAGCAATCCAAAGCTCAAACCTTGATGGTTGGAACCTCCCCACATTTTGGAGATGAACACTCCATATGTCCCAAAACTACGACTACCCGACAACATGGAGAACTACCCGGTCTTCCACATCAGCAAACATCAACACTATGCAAATCCGGTGAAATACTTTGCCTGGAAGAATGGCACCTGCCCCACCATTCATGATCGCCAACGATGACCACGAGTACAAGGCAGAGGAAATCGTCAATCACCGCCGACGAGGAGGCAAAGACCAATATTTGGTCAAGTGGAAGAACTTTGACGTAGCATGGAACAACTAGCTGCGGTACAACCAACTCTCGCACATCGATCCTCTTATCAACGGCTACCGAGCCCGACTCCGGCCACGTCATGCTAGAGCCCCGGGATGTTGCGCTTAGAGGGGGGAAAGTGTTATGCCAGTGGGCATACACGAGTCCGTAAACTCACAAGCGACCTCTTTTGTGCTATGTTGCTCTTAGTATACTTTGCGACGTAGTTGCGGCAGTATGTTTTCATGCTTGAGGGGAATTGTGGCGAATACTTTAGAACACTCATGTGATGAAAACCACTTTTTGGTCATTTCTGGAACTAAAGAGAACCTTCTCAAGGCGTTACTTGATACTTTGATACTACAAGCAACGATTTCTTGCACGCCTTTGACAGAACTGGAAAACCCCGAATCAAAAACTCAAAGCATCCCATCAAACCAATGCAAAACTTCTTGAATTAGGGAATCAGAATACGGCGTCGCGTCACGCAAACTGCCAAAAATGCCAAACGGCTCCACCGAGTGTCATTCTCTCACTCTAGCCATTTGTGTATATACTGTCGAGTTTCAAAACTTGCAACAACAAAGTATACTTTCCGTTTCTCGAACATACCCAATTGACCTCAATTTCATGAAAAGCAACAAACTCCGATTTCAAGTGTGAACCATTTCAATTCTGCCAGTGTTAATAACTAAATCAAAACATTTATGTTTCTCCTCATTCTTTTGAAGTCTGTTTTACTCCATAATTCTTCCCTATGAAGCATCCATGTTCGAATGGGTAAAATAAAACATATTGACACAAATCACAGATGAAGGGGAAGCCAACTCATTACTATCCAAGAGACAAATTCTTTTGAATTTTGATGACATCTTAGTTATAAAAAATGCACTAAAAAATGAGACACGCCTAGTGTATTTGCAGCATCAACCTCTTGGACCAACCTGTTCACCAACCCTAAACGCTCCAAAAAGCCCTCATCTTTGCTATTTCACACTAGATAAACCATTTTCACTATACGAGGGATCAACAATGAGGCTCGTGTCATCAGATACCTATACCAATAGCAATAGAGATACCAAAGCAATGACACCCATCTGTTCCAATGAACCAACACAATGATGGGATAGATCAAAATTTCGCATACACAAGAGTCACTGTGATGGATTCAAAGTCAGCCCTCAGGTAGGTGATCAAGCTCACGAAGAGCCGCGATGCGGGACCAATTGTATGAAATCGAGTTCCATAAAGTGCTACAAAACCAGAAAGAAATCCTCTATTCAATGGTGTGATTGGATGATTTGTATCAAGCAACCCACTTTGGTCACTTTTGCGCACCCCATATCCAACACACTGCCTATGAGAGAACCAAAAAACTAACAAGCACTCGTCTTACACTTCAAAATAGAAAAATCAAAAATGTCAACAATTAGGATGTTGATTAAAAGTTTGGAGGAGGTCTTCAATGCTCATACACTGAATAATTATGAGGAGAAAACTTGTTTTGCATCCTAACGTTTGCGTGGCATGCCCTTGAGTTGGTGGTTTGAGCTAGAGGACATCCAATACTTGCACAAGGTTTTCAAAGCTCAATCAACAACACACGTTCTTAATCACACATCATCAGACGCATGCGTTCTACCTCACAAATACATAAAATAAACATGACACAGCTATGATTATCCTTCAAACAACAAAATGATTTGCATGAGCACCACGCTTTCATGTTTTGGAAAATTGTACGAAAAGTCAAGTGCATGACATTTGCTTCAAAGCCTCCTTCAAAAGTTGAGTGTGGAAGAGTACACTATAAGTTTGTATACAATCATTCCTAGTAGTAACAACCCTCCTCAAGTCTCTAAACTACTTTGATGAATGCTTCGTATGCAACATTTGGTGAGGTTTTGGAATTTTTGTATACAAGATGAATTTCCATGGGTGATTGCAATTTTTTATTCCACCGATAGAATTGTGCAAAAAAACTAACATTCATACATGAATTTGCATCCAACCCATAGGCTAGAATTCATGTTTTGGCAAATGAAATTCTTAAACAATGGAAGCCAGTTTTCTCATCGTCACATGCATTTTCAATCAGCACAATCCATGTTTAATTGAGAATGTTTAAAGGCCAAGACATGTTGCTTCCAAAAAAGGGAGAAGAAGAGTTTAATGAAAAAAATGAGGAGGGGAAATGAAGACAGTGGGAATCGTATTTCATAAAACAAATGCTGCTTCAATTGTTTGCTTGTATGAGGTCCTTGAATGAAATTAGAGAAGGGTTCTTCAGATTGCAAAGCTTTACAAGGTTTACTTGGGTGATAAACATGTGATGCTATCATTAAAACAACCCTGGGGTTGTAATACATGTAAAACAGTACCGGCATTACTTCACAGAGGATCTCCCCATATCCTTCTGCAAAATGACAAGGTTTCAGAGCTAATATTTTAGGTTTCAAAGGTAATCTGTCAGAAACTAATAGAAAATCAGAGGAATATGTGAACCTCTCTAAAAAAGACATCAGAACAAAGTAATGGTGTGGAAAACTAGACCATGAGTGACCCTGAACTGGTGCTCAGGCAAGGTGCTTCGAGAAAAGAACCACAAATAAATAAGAGAAGCATTTTCATCTAATTAAGCATTAATGGTAGATAGAAACCTATCTTTGATCAAGTAAACCACGATTGGATGGTCATTTTACAAAGTCCTAGAGGTGAAAGGATCTGAAAGTTTTAGCTATTGTCAAATGCTAGCTAACATTGGTATAAGTAGCCAATAACTATCTGCAATGGGTCAGTAAATATTGGGTAGTCCACGTGGATGAAGACGATGAATAATCACAACTGTAAAGGAAATTGCATCTGCCTCAAAAACTAACAAATTTGTGTGTTCTAAATATATTTGCACTACTTGTGAGGGATTTTGAAAACATTTCCCCATGAGAAACTAGGTATGGGAAGACCTCCGAAATGAAATTTAAACAGTTCATAGATCTCAGGTTATGAATTAGACTGAAGACAAAAGGGACGTTTAATAAGTGTAACCATAAGCTCACAAACCATAAGCTGTCCAAACGCAATGGCAGTCACGGTGTATGTTTTATGAGGAAATCCATTTTTCCTTTCACAACACCTGGGCCGTTTGCAAAAAAACAAAATATGAGGGGGATGTGAAATTCATACACTATAGAGCATTGAATGAATTGCCAATAAAGAAACAATACTCTATACCATGAGAAAATTAAACTTTTCCCAGTCAAGAAGCCATTTCAACCGTGTGATTTGTGCCGTGTGACCTAATAAGGATGAGTTTCACTCGATGACATCTCTTCTTCTTTCATAAAGGACATTCTACTCACCTCCTTATGCCCATGATATGCGTAAATCCAACCTTGATCCCCCTCATCTTAAATTTCTTGACAGCTCTTCCTTTCACAACACTTCAGAGCCGTCCCACCTCACGAATACGTGAGCAAAAGTCACCAAAGAAGCTAACTCCCATCATTCCCCTCCTGTTAGAAAAAGCCACCAGACCCTCAGTGGTGACCCAATGTCAACCCATCACTTAGCTCCCCTTATCCCGCTCCACTATCCGTGTGAAAGAAAAGCAATGTGTGATAATTGAATTAGAAAAATGGTTTTCAATTCCAAAATCTCAAATTGATCTATAAACTTTATGACACAAACATAACAAGTAAAAAATGTTTCAAATGATTAATAAAGGATTTATATTTTGGTCCTTTATTTTGAAAAATACTTCAATGATGAAAAACCGTTATTGAGATAAAATTCGTTTTTTAATTGTAATTTCATTTGTTACATAATCGTCTTGGAATATACAGATATCATAAGTTTTTTCATTCTAATTGTTTCATCTAAATATGATTCTAATGATATTAAAAATAATAAGAGTTAAGTACATGATTCAAGATATTTTATTGTCATGTTTTATTGTACATAAGTTCATTTTTACAAAGAACATGAATCATTTGATTTTGAGGAGAAGCATTTTTAGAGAAAAGAACGAGTTACTATTGTTTTGGTATGAAAATTTGTCTTCAGTTGTATCGAAATATTACCGAGACCATTTTAAGATATTCATTCATGAAAATGATTATTGAAATCGATATCCTTAAGAATACATAATTGAAATGAAACACAATTGGCCGCTTTAATTAATCCAAGTTTGAAACATTCAACATTTTCAAAATGATTTCGAGAGTCTTTTCTACTACATGATTACCAAACTAAATTCTTTTTGAATGCTTTTCTAAGGATTTTAATATTTTTTAATTCATTTTATCTCACATCACATGGAACAAAAGGATCAATGATGTATATTCAATCTTAAACTTGAAGAATTGATGTTATTGAATCTTTTGTTTCAAACTAGAATTTCAGAATCTGAAACAAATAAAAAAATATTGATTGTTAAGTTTAAGAGTTTTTATCTTCATTGATTCTTTCCATTTTTTCATTTGTATATAGGAAAGGAAATTCGATGGAAAGAATCAATTTTCTTTCCATTGATGCAATTCCATCAAATTTTTTTGTTCATTTGTATATGGGAAAGGAAAATTAAAAATTCGAAATAGACGGAGAATGTACGATACTATGGGGAAAAGCTTCATATGTTGTCTTACAGTTATCCATATTAAAAAAAATACTTAAAATATTTTGTTGAAAATATGTTAGATTCTTTTCTATTAAAAATATGGACTCGATTGAAGAGTTATAAAATGTATGAATTCAAGTGAAGAGTTGTTACATCTTTACACCCGATCGGATAATGTTAACATCTTTAGAATTAGTTAATTTCAGAAGATATTTTTTTAATCTAGTTTCATGTTATATTTCAACCGAAACAATTAGCTTTTTTGGTTACGAAATTTTTTGATTTAAAATGAAGCATTTCATTAGTGTTTGCAGAACAATTTTCAATTTAGAGAGGACTTAGGTGCACTATTGTTTTCGTGAAACTGAATGAAAAGGTTTCAAAATATGTTTTACTCTCAAACTTTATCTTCAACGACACAATTATTGAATACTGGATGCAACATTTGGAAAATATTTAGGAAATGGTTTTCACTTTTCCTTTACTTAAAATTTGGGAAATATCTTTTAAATAAATCGCAAGATAAGATTAAATGATGACATGATGAAATCATATTAAGAATGAATTTTTATATGTTGAAGTTTGATGCATATTCAGGTAATGCTGATGAGGTTCATTACAATGTTTCATCTTGTTGAAAATAACAACGCAAGAAGTGTTTCTATGAATAATACGTTAACTAAAAAAGAGGCATTATTTTGTATTAGATATGTTTGCAGTTAATTGATATTAACCAAAGCATACAACATGTTTGAATATTGTTTCTCTAGCCATGTTCATTAACGTATCTATGTCTCAAAATTAATTTTTTGTTTTTTTTTCTTATATTTCCTACTCTTAATCAAAGCTACAAAATTTCAATACTGCCTTCCACTGTAAACAAATTAAACAAATTGTTTGGAATTAAAGAAAAAAATTTCTTAAGTGATGTGTTTCACATTGCACGTGTCAAAGATGATTAGGACACCGTTTTGTTTTTAAAATTAATTCAGACATGAATTTTGACATGTTTGGATACAATGTGATTCATGATTTTTATTCTTACGTTTCATCATTGTTTTTTTTCATCACTATAATAAAGTAAAATATGAACCTGTTTTGTCCCCACTTTCTCATTATTAGAAAGAAATGAAAATGTAATGATTACCATCATCAGTATTTGATTTGAAAAAGAATTGTATCTTGCTGCTAAGCTTGTGATTTCATTTTTAGGTGGACATACACTTAATCTTATTTTTTTACGATGTCATGGAAAGTGATTTCATGCTAAGGTGAAGTAAAATTGAATTTAACCATGAGTTGTTTGTTGTTCCATGGTTGGAATACAATTTTGTTATAAGGCAATAGATGGTTCAAATAATTTATTGATAAATTGGTACATTTGGATAAAATCACTTTAATTCAGTAAGTTGAAATCTGGAGAGACATATGTATCAGTTCTTCGTTACATTAAACAAAAAACTGACTTTTTTTACGAATATTGATGAATTGCTTTTTGCTTTTTACTGATTTCGATTCATCTATGTTTTTCTTCGAAATGCATGTTAATGAGTCTTGGAATTTCTACATTTTGTAGTTTTAATATTGTTTGTTTTATGACCTAACACAAATGAAATAATTTCATTGATCTTTCAAGAGTAATCCATTTAAGGAAATATCCGTATCATTGTTTTTTTCACGAAATGGTTTCTTAAATTTTTAATGAGGTTTTTTATCTCGTATCAAACAAGAGTAGTTTTGAGATTTTCAATATTGCAAAGTCACTTTTTAAAACTAAATTCATAATTCATTTATGTGAATGCGATTATAAACGTTTCTTGACCTGAATGGAAATTTTATTGATCATGAAACTGAAACATGTAGTAAAATCACCATTAAAAACAGTGGGTATTTCAATGATTCATGTTTTACATGATTAAAACCATTTTTATAGTTTTATCACTTTTTCATCATAGTTCTACATTTTTGGGTCTAGTAGAAGACATTCTTTGATGGACATATGCATTTTAAGATAAGATTGATTATTGCTTTGGAGAATTTGTTGCAAGTATAAAACATCAAAATTCATAAATTATCTTTTACCCCTTTGATTAGAAGAATGATGTATGATACAGGTGTTTGAGGATATATTCATAATTGGATTGATTTTGTTGATGTATAAGTTTAATATTTTAGGAGAATTGTCGGATTTTCTTGCTTTTCACAAAGGAAAACCCTTATGAAGACAAATGTTGAGCATGAACTGGATTGAAGGATATCTTGTAGGCTTCTGTACAACTTTTTGTTCCGTTGAAGCGATTCTTAATGGATTTCCATGAAATTCTGTTGGACTTATATGTAGTTTTCTGCTTCCTACATGTCAAAAAGCGTTCATTAATCTATTGTGCTTTTTTGGTCGTCAAATGCCTCTTCTGTTTTTGTTTTGTACGGCCTTCTCGGCGCTAGTAGTGTCTTCTTTTTGTGAATGACTGGCCACTGACTCAATGCCTTGGACATAATGTTCAAGTCATATTACAGATAGACATTACTTTCCGAAGTCAAACGAGCTGAACCAATTGACCCGTGGTGGATACCCCCACGAGAGATCCCTCGGATTTGTAGTCGCCGATATCCGAGAAATCGAAATCGGATTTTGTAAATGCGACTAGCGCTTCCTTGCTGGACGCAACCGACCGGAGTATAGAAGCTACGGGTGCGCCTGGATGCTGTTCGTTTCGGTAGTTGACTATCGAAACGAACAGAACCAGAAGTTGCAATGCAGCTATTCGTGGTTGTTTGTCCAGTTAGCTTTGTGGGTTTGTCGGTATCCCGTTTTGCTTTTTTC
>SZWC01005276.1:14501-24871 GCA_023375785.1 Penium margaritaceum
TCGTCGTCACCAGGCATGGTGACGACTAATGGGCCCTGCCGAGAAAATTTCGGCAGAGTTTCCCCCGCCCCAGTGGGCGTGGGAAAACTGGGAATGCCTTAGGCACGATGAATATGTGCTGCAAGACAACCCGATCCAAATCACACAGACAAGCCACTGCAGAGGAGAGAGACAGAGGACGGGAGAAAGGAGATGAAGACAAGGAGACCTCACGAGGAGTGTGAGGGGTTGCGCAAAAGAGCAAGAACAGGCGGGACAATAGAAGCAGCTGCAGCGGAGAGCACAGAGACGCAAGATGCAACCGGCACAATCAGTGCCAGGCAGCCTGTGGTGAAGGCGGCGCCAACGGTAGGAAGGACTGCCGCTGCAACGACGGCCGTTGTGACGAGTGTGGTGATGTCAGAGGGTGCTAATGCGGATGCTGCAACAGCGACGGCTGTGGAGGTGCGAATGGCCGTAGCTGTAGCGGATACGGCAGAAGCTGTAGAAGCCGTTGCAGAGGCCACAGATGATGCAGCTGCCGCATGTCCCAATGTCAGCCGCTGCCGCAGCCAACGGTCCAGCTACAACGGCCGCCTCAGTGTAGGATTCGGCGGCACGGCCAGCTGACGTTGATGCAGGGGCACGTGCTGCTCTAGCTGCGGCGACAAAGGTGGCAACAGCTGCAGCTGCCGCGTCTATCTCGGCGGACGCAGTACGTGTGAAGGTGCGAGCAAACTCTAGCGCGTCTTGACGCCAAGTTGAGTGCGGCAATGTAGCAGCGGCGTCGTGCGGCTGCTGAATCCCTCCAGAGGCACCAAGGGAGGGAGGTCTTACCGAGCGTTGTAGTGTCGAGCTCTCCCCTGAGTCGCCACCAAGATCCTCTGAGTGCGCCAGCGTGACGGCGACCACCACCAGACGGTGGTGCGGAGACTGCTACAGGGTTGTAGTGCAGATTCTCCACAATGCCACTTGCTGCTCCTGTCACGTTGGTTATGCGACTGCTGTGGTGCAGGTATTTGCTGCAGCTGCTGCTGTTGCTGTCGTGCTACTACTGAGCTGCTGCTGAGCTGCTACTGAGATGTTTGCTGAGCAGTTGCTGATCTGCTGCTGAGCTGCTGCAGGGCTGTTTGCGAGCAGCTGCCAAGCTGCTGCTGAGGTGATGCTACGCTGCTACTAAGTAGTTTGCTGAGCAGCTGCTGATATGCTACTGAGCTGCTGCTGAGCTGCTGCTGAGTTGCTGCTGAGGTGATGCTGCGCTGCTGCTAAGATGCTGCTGCGAAGCTGCTGAGGTGCTGCTCAGCTGCTGCTGAGGAGTTTGCTGAGAAGCCATTGATCTGCTGCTGAGCTGCTGCTAAGCTGCCGCGGAGCTGTTTGCTGAGCTGCTGCTGAGTTGCTGCTGAGCGAATGCTGCGCTGCTGCTAAAATGCTGCTGCGAGGCTGCTGTTGATAAGGTGCTGCTGCTGGGTTGCTGCTACGGAGCTAAGGAGCTAGATCCACTGCTGCACGGGTATTGCGAGGCTGCTACTGCTGCGCTGCTTAAGCTCAGACGTTGTTCACGTTGCAGCTGCTGCAAACACCGCTAGGAGACGGCGACGGGCCTCCCCACGCTGCCAAGAATTCTTCGGCAGCGTTTCCCCCGCCCCAGTGGGCGTGGGAAGTATGGGAAGGCCGTGGGAACACCTGTAGGCACCTGTTCCAACCCCACCCAACCCAGGAATAGAGGGGAGCCCAACCAGCAGGAGGAGGGGAAGACCAAAGAGCCCCGACGGCAGAATGCCGTCACTCGCTGCTGCTGAGGCTACAGCAGTCAGCTGCTATTATGCTGGTGGGTTGTGATGGCGGGGTGGAGGCGCGACGCCAAGAGTGGCCGTCGCGGGTTTGACCCAGGATACGTGGACAGCAGATCGATCCACTGCCCGTCTTCCACGCAAACCGCTCTGATACCAGTAGGCTGCTGCGCTAGACAAGTAAGCAGCAGCTGAGGTGAGGCTTGGAAGACACCAAGCGAGCAATGGTGTTGGCGTAGAAGTTAAGACGCATGTGTTAGTTGGAAAAAACGACGGGTAACAAAACAATGAGGTGGTAGCCGTCAGGTGGGGAGGAGCGAGCGAGCGAGCAGCGAGCTCGATCTCGCACGCTCCTTCCCAAGTTCACTTGAACTGAACTAAACTACCCACCAATAGCTGCAACCTGTCAACTAGGTCACCTAAGTGAAGACAGGTCAAAGAATAGGTCAGAGTATGAACCCGACGCAAATTAGTGTGCACAAAATGCACACCAGCCAGAGANAGCAGGAGGAGGGGAAGACCAAAGAGCCCCGACGGCAGAATGCCGTCACTCGCTGCTGCTGAGGCTACAGCAGTCAGCTGCTGTTATGCTGATGGGTTGTGATGACGGGGTGGAGGCGCGACGCCAAGAGTGGCCGTCGCGGGTTTGACCCAAGATACGTGGACAACAGATCGATCCGCTACCCGTCTTCCACGCAACCTGCTCTGATACCAGTAGGTTGCTGTGTTAGACAAGTAGGCAGCAGCTGAGGTGAGGCTTGGGAGACACCAAGCGAGCAATGGTGTTAACGTGGAAGTTAGAAGTGAAGAGACAAAAAGTGAGTGGAGTAACAAGTCACGGAAGTGTTACGTGCAAGTGGGAGCGAGCGAACGAGCTGGCAGCGAGCGAGTGATCGAGCGAGCACTGTAGCGAGCTCGAAACTGGGGGATTTGACCCCACCTGCCCACAGAACAATTTCCTAGCATAAACTAGGTCACCGTAGTGAAGACAGGTCAAAGAATAGGCAAGAGTATGAACTCGACGCAAATTAGTGTGCACAAATGCACACCAGCCAGAGACATGTGAGATTTGATGCCTGGTTGATGCCCGGCTATGAGACTCGCTGTGCAGTCATGCCACCATGGCGTAGCAGCCAACATGGGTTGCCTTTCTCCAGTTAGTCACCTGCGTCAGTGAGGAGAGTGTGCAACGAGGCGAGAGGTCACCGTGTGGTACTGATACAAACCCAACAGTAGGTACATCTGCTCCTGTCGCAGGAAAATTTGTTGCTTCTTGCACCCTTTTGCCTGCGTGGCGCCACGTGGCGTACCTCAGCTGCGGTTCCAATCTGCTCTGCTGCTCTGCTGCTCACACGGCCCCCCTGTGCTCTAATACTATGCTAACATGAGTCTAGGGCATGCAGTCCCATGTTGGAAGACACGTGAGCTCTGGTGGTGAGCCGGAGAAATGCAGTGCCAAGATTTTGCTGATTCTGGAACGAATGAATTTAGAATAAAGGAAGGTGTACAATGAGCCTTACGATGAGCTTATGTAGTGGGGACTGGCGCACCAGGCCCCGTCATCCCCGCCGCACCAAGAGGCACGGACGGGGAATACACATGTCCCAGAACATGAAACCACAAGCTGTAGGTCTCCCAAGGCATCGGAACAATCAACCGTGTGCCCGGGACTCAACCGACGAGAAGATATCCAGTATACCGTAAACACAACCAGACTAGCATCACGGTCTAGCCAAGCTAGGCAAGTTTAGGACTTCCGAGGCGCCGGAACACGTAGCTTGGCGTCCGGGTTTAAGCCAAATGCAAGCTACACATGTCTGACAAGAGGCCTCAATCAAAGGACTCGATTTTTTGTCCATCTCTCATTGTACTCTGTTGTGTCCTCCCAGCTTGTGTACATCAGAGTGCAGATGACTGACAGTGAGACTCGACGCTGCTGGAGTGTCGCTCGGTGGAGCCGATGTACGCTGAGGCCCACTTGCAGTTCCTTGGAGCCTCCTCTCTCCGGCGATGAGCTCAGCTCCATTGGCAGGCCTCCTTGGCGGTTGGGCCGCCGGCGGTCATTGTCACTACGTATGCTGTTTACATGCACCCATGGTTGTTTCTGCAGCATCATGTTGTGCCTAGGGTCCATGTCTCTTGGTGTGTGGCCCTGTTTGGCATCTCTTAATGTCGTAGGTACTGCCTGGGTTCGGGCAGCCGTAACTCCTTGCTGCTATTCTTCTAGCTGATTTTGACCGCAAGACTGCGTTTGCAGCGTCACTATTATGGTATCGTCCAGTTTTCAAGCAAAACGGACGACGCCCGGGTTTTGGGCTATCGGGTGTCTGGCAGGGCTCACCGACAAAACCCTGCCTACCAGAAAATAGGTCTATGACTATCTTCTGATTGGCCGGTTAGCTGAGTAACAAGTTCTACACTAGCGGGGGAGAGATAGAACTTCGAGGGGTCTCCCATTGTTGCTCATTCTTTATTCCTAATATGTTACATTCAGTTTCCAGCTGCTTTCTGGCATTAACACTGGCGCGCCCACTTAAGAGTAACAAACCCAGAGCTTCTAGACTTCCAGACTCCAGTCTCTAGAAGAGGAGACTCAGGGGGCAGCAGACTTGAGCAACGAGCGTGCAAGCCCGCACGCTGCATCAACGCTGCTGCCCCAACCTGCTGCCTAGCATTTTTGTCTTCGATCAATGGTGCTGGGTCTCCCGCGGTATCGGTACAAACCACTTTGTACCCGGGTTTCGACCACTGAGAGAGTACAC
Organism: Penium margaritaceum; assembly: GCA_023375785.1. Lineage (NCBI taxonomy): Eukaryota > Viridiplantae > Streptophyta > Zygnematophyceae > Desmidiales > Peniaceae > Penium > Penium margaritaceum. The sequence goes on from SZWC01005276.1 coordinate 19,033, forward strand.
AACCTGTCAGAGACAATATGCACCCAATCTCTATGGGGTCTCCTGGTGCACCGGGACAAACCACCAAGTGCCCGGCTCTCGACCACCGAGACCCGGGCACTCTATCAGACACGCACGCATGAACTGAGCTGCTAGAATGCACCACACATATCACAGAGGGAGTAAGGTAGCCAGTGGAGAACAACCACCACAAGCTAGGAGGCTCTCTCTGCGCAAGACTACATGACAGCTCAAACCCTATACACCAACACCAGGGATGGCAGCGGTACTACCGATACCGCGGTATACCGCGGTTTTGTACCACGGTATTGCGGTACCGCGGTACCGTTACTTTTTTGGCAGTACCGGTACGGTATCGATACTGACCTTGAGGGGTACCCCTCTTCTGTACAACGGTACCGTACCTCGTTACAGTACCGCGGTACTTTCTGTTGGTATGTGTGGCTTCCACCCATCACTAGCCACAGCCGTGGCAGCTATGGGTGCACCCGGAGCTGATGGTGAGTGGTGGCCGCATCGGAGATCGTGACGACCCGACGGGACTCCGGATCGTCCAGGGACTTATCCAGGAGCTACGACATGACAGGTGTGACGCAGATGATGCGTCTCTACAGCCTGACTGGCTGGTCTGCCGTTGTTGGAGTTTTCTCGGTGGACAGGCCATTTTGGCCTATTTCCTTGTTTTACTTGCTATTCGTGTTTGGATTATGCAAACCCACCTTGAGTGGGTTCGTTGCATAAAGCTCATCGTTCTGCACGTTTTGGTGCAGACAGCGGGTGATTCTGACACCTGAGCAGTGAGTTACGGCTAAATCCGTGCTTTTAGGCCAGTTTGAGCAGGTATGAAGATACCGCCGCCCCTAGCGACTCTAGGCGGCCAGCAACTATTTAGGCTGATTGTTGCTCAGTTGTCATTTCTCTCTGCAATTGTATTCAGTTTGAGTTTTCTGACACTCTGTTTGTGTCCCAATCGAGACCCTTGCACTTTTGTCTGTAACTTGTGACTGTTGTCACACGCTCACCTGGCGCTGACACCTAGTGTCACGGCAAGTGGTTAGGAAGGTTCTAGGAAACTTCTCATGGTATCAGAGCAAACGAGCCATAGCTCGTTGTGCTCTGCAGCAGAGACGCAGCAGCAGCAGCAGTAGTGAGTGGCAGCAGCGGCAACCACCCATAGCAGCAGCATCAGATCTTGGAGGGACCCACCGCGACTACGTTGAAGAGAGCGGCGGCAGTTGCAAGCAACAGCGGCTGTAGGAGTAGGAGTGGCGGGAAGCACCTGCAGCGAGAGTGGCTACGGGTAGCAGCCAGTATAGCAGCAGCACCGGATGGCAGCAACAGCCGTGTCTGGCCACCGGTTTGTACACACACAAAGAAAGAAAAAGAAAGGAAGGAAGAAGCAGCTCGCAGTAGCAGCTTGCGGCAGCGGCTACGAGCAGTGGCAGCGCTGTGGCGGGCAGCAGCCGCAGCAGCAGCACTAGCAGGCAGCAGCTGCAGCAGGAGCAGCAAGCAGCAACCGCAGAAGCAGCCGTAGCAGCGGCGGCGGGCAGCAGCTGTAGTAGCAGCGGCAGCAGCACGCACTTGTAGCATCAGCGATGGCGGGCAGCAGCCATAGCAGCAGCACCGGCGGCGACGAGCAGCTTTAGCAGCTGCTATAGCAGCATTCGCAGCAACAACAGCAACAGCAGCAGCAGCAGGCAACAGCCGCAACAGCAGCAGGCAACAGCCACAGTAGCAGCAGTAGCAGGTCGCAGCTGCAGCAGCAGCCGCAACAATAGCAGCTGCAGCAGCTGTAGCAGCAACAGCAGCAGCAGCAGCAGCAGTTGCTGCAGCAACTGCTGCCGTCGGGCCTGAGGGGGACCCCACACGAGGGAGCCGTCCGGGGGGGTCCCCTCGGTCAGGTCTGTCGTGCCGACTGGGGCGCGACATAGCGCCGGCCGAGCGCCGGCGCACGAGCCGGCGTGTGCCGGCCAAACACCGGCCTCCCGCCGGCCGAGAGGGGCAGGGGAGGCCGACGGGCGGCCTCCGGCCGGCTGCACGCGAGGGGGGGAGCAAGCCTCCCCCTCCTCTGAGCTCGCCGCGCGGGTCAAGCCTGACCGAGAAAAGAAAGAAAAAAAAGAGGGGGAGAGGATAGAAAGGGGGGGGTGTCCTTGATTGGGGCACCCAAGAACAACCCCAAACGGAGCACCCGAGGAGGTGGTCCCAACAAAAAAAAGGGTAAAGAAAGCAATAAAGTGGGGTTCCCTTTACTCTTTCTTTCTTTTTTTTTTGTTCACTTTCTTTCACCTTTTAAGTGTGGCCTAAGGCCACCACCGTCGGCTGACGACGAAACCCGTAGTAGCAGCAGCCGTTGTGAGAGTTGCAGCGGTAGCAGCAGCAGCGAAGGTGGCTGGAGGCCACAGCCGTCGGCTGACTACGGTACCCGGTGCAGCATTAGCACCGAAGGCAACTTGAGTTTGCACACTTGAGTCGCACAGCAGCGCACCACTAGCGCGGTGGTGACCGTCCTGGTGACGGTGTCGCAACACATCTGAGAGATTGTGCTTCGATCGCTCACCTCCCCTTGTGGCCTTGTGCCAGCGGGAGCAAGTGTCGTGTACACTCACCCACGTCGAGCCCCTGAGATGAGCACACTTGCGTGGCCATGGGCGCAGCCGGCGCCGTGGCTTGCACCGAGACCACAAACGTGGCAAATACCGCAGGCACCCTGGCAGTTGCAGCTATGGCACACACCTCATGTGTCTAGTGGCTTTGCCTGCTACTACTGTGGCGATCGGCACCATGGCTGACGCCAGTGTCGCCAGCGACCTGTCGGGCGGCGGCCGAACTGGATGCGATCCTGTCTACCTTCTCCTCCATCTGATCTCGGGACGCTATCGGTCGATACCGTAGCGCCCCTCAGCAGAGCTATGGCAGTGCTGTACGCCGAGCTTTAGGGTCTAAAGCGCATGGTACAACAACTCACAGATCATGTGGTCTCTGAGCGGGTTGTTACCGCCATGCCATTGCAGACTCCATCCTCTTCCTCGTCATCCTCACCTTCTTTAGATACGCCACCTAATGATACTGTGGCACCCGACCTCAGGTCTACGTCTGACACCCTCCGCTCTGTCTTGGAGGCAGTCGGAGTCATCCCGACCTCGGACCCCTCTGCCTCTATGGTCATCCCTTCATCTCGCGCTACTCGTGCCCGCGCTCGGCGAGTGAGGCAGCGGATGACACGTTTGGCTAGACGTGCACAGGCGACAGCGGCAGCAGCAGCAGTGGCAGACGTTACTGCGGAGCTGACCATCTCGTCTCCGGTTGCAGGGTTGGTGTGCGACACCCTCTCAGATTCTGCCGGTGTGTCGATCGTAGGGGGGATGGAGTGTCCGCCGACGACCACCATAGAGCACAGGAGGTATGCGATAGACGGCGCGACACGATAACGCTCACGCTATGGAGGAGGGCTCTACATCTGAGGAGGAGTGGTCCGACGCTGAGTCACCTTCAGAGATCGACTTGGAGATTGGTGCCGATGCGGCAGAGGGAGTTGGAGAGGTAGTACAGGTCGTTGATGCCCTGGCGGCGGTTGGGACGACACTAGCAGCTGTGGCGGTGGCAGGGGATGCAGTACAGCCGTCTCTGTCGTCCCTGGTCGTGGAGTTAACGGCCGTAGAGGGGATGGAGTGTCCGCCGTCGACTACAGGACAGCATAGCGTGGGTGCACCTGATAATACTAGACGACAGGAGCACGTGGCCGACCTTGAGGAGGAGGCAGAAATCCCAAGTGAGGACGACGAGTCATTCATGAGGGAGTGGTCAGACGCGGAGTCGCGGACAGACATACAGGCGCAGTGCGCTGTCGTACTTGCAGCAGCCACATTACGAGTGAGGGATGGCTCCTTGATGAGGGCAGACATTCGTGTATGCGACACGTCGGCAGCGTCTGATGAGCTTGCGACAGTCATCCTCGTAGGTGCACTTGCTGTAGAGGAGACAGAGGGAGCTGCGGATTTTCGGCTCATGACGCCCTTGACCAGCATCGCTGACGCCACGGTGGTTCCGGCGGAGGACACAGTTACTCTCGTCCGAGGTGCAGCTCCTGTACCCGAGCGCCTACGCTCCACAGTCGACGAGCAGGAGGTAGTGGTAGCTCGAGCGGAGGCGCACATGCAGAGTCTCATGGCCGAGCTCCGGCAGGCCAGCAGCCGTTCGTACACTACAGATGCTTCTGTACGACAGGCTATTGAGGAGTGCATGGAGGATGTGCACACCCGTCTCGAGGCTGCGGAGTGGTCCCTACACGATGCATGTTGGCGACAGGCGGACGCACAGCAGCAGGTGGACGATTGGTTGTGCACCAGGGGCTTGGCGTTTCTCCAAGGTGTACAGGTTCCCGATGATAGCGACGACGCTGTAGCGGCAGATACATAGACGGATGACGACGTCTTACCACCTCACACCCGAGTGTCGAATGTGTCGACAGCAGCCGATGCCTCCGTAGCAGCACCCCCTTCCGGTGCAGTTGCTACAGATGCGGACGCGCTGAGTGGTGACGACCCCCTGCCAGCAGCTGGTGATGAGGCAGCAGCTGAGTCTCCTGACTCGCGCCGACGCGCACATGATGGAGGTCCACCATCAGATTCATTCTGCGACTGACCGCCTGCATGGCGTAGATGCAGCTGGCCGGCAGGCTGCCGCAGCAGAGCTCGACGAACTGCACACCCATCTGGACGCAGTGCAGTCCGTGTGGCAGCATGCGGCTCAACAGCTGACATGTATACGGGAGGCGATGCAGTTGGAGGAGGCCCTCAGCTCTGCCCTCGTCGCAACACCAGGTGACGACAGCAGTGACGAAAACAGTGGTGACGACGACGACAACGATGACGATGCCGTGGGGTGAGGCTACGTGCGCGCACATCACACCAGCATCGCCGTCAACGTTGGTTTTTTTGTGCACGGTCATGTGACCATGGGGGAGACGAACTGTCAGCCTATGCAGCCTAGGGGGAGTGTTGGTGTGTGGGCTTTGGCTTGACACTCTTGTGAGGACAGCGAGGTTGCTTGGAGTGTGGCACGATGATTGAGGTTATGCTGGTCCAGACCCGCGCACCTAATGAGTTCCACCGGTGTGATGTGGAGACCCATTGTCCCCATGTGCTATGTGTGATCCATGCATGATGTGGTCGAGACCCGGGTACCCGGAGACATTTTCCGGAGTCACGAGTAGACATTGTTTCTTTGTCTCTCTTGCATGATGTTTGACACGTGTGTGTGATTGCCTTTGTGCATTGTCGAGACCCGGGCACTTGGTGGGATGCACCATTATCACGAGGAGACCCTGTGCTGTGGCATCCTTGATCGGTGCTTGCCATGATTGGCTTCCCGAGCCATCCTCTCCTGTCTTTGCTTAGCCATTATGGCCTTAACGGATGTGTCAGCCAAGGGGAGTGTTGGTATGTGTGGCTTCCACCCGTCACGAGCCACAGCCGTGGCAGCTACGGGTGCACCCGGAGCTGATGGTGAGTGGTGGCCGCATTGGAGATCGTGACGACCCGACGGGACTCCGGATCGTCCAGGGACTTATCCAAGAGCTACGACATGACAGGTGTGACGCACATGATGCGTCTCTACAGCCTGACTGGCTGGTCTGCCGTTGTTGGAGTTTTCTCGGTGGTCGAGACCCACGCACCCGGCAGCCTGTACCGGTGCGATGAGGAGACCTGCAACTTTGTGTGTGCTTCCTGTCGTGGAAAGCACACGTTGATGTCTCGGTACTGCACTCGTACATTTATGGGTGCTCTTAGTGCAGTTCCGAGTGCTCTAGAGTTTTCTCGGTGGACAGGCCATTTTGGCC
>SZWC01005276.1:76911-117856 GCA_023375785.1 Penium margaritaceum
AGAGAGAGAGAGAGAGAGAGAGAGAGAGAGAGAGAGCAACAAGGGACAGAGGACAACAGATTGCAGAGCACAGGGAGGTTAGACGCCGAAACCATGCAACAACGGCCAGAAAAGACAAAGCCAGACAGAGTCAGGGGCAAGGACAGCACACACAGAGGGGTGGACAAGGATGGGGTGTCGAGGGGGGGAGACCCCAGCAGGGTACTCACCCTCAGATTTGGAGTGAGGACTGGATAGCGCGTTTGCTGCAAGCTGTTAACTCCTACTCCATCGTCCGCCTGCTGTTGCTCCTGCTGCTGCTGCTGTTGCTGCTCCCATTGCTGTTGCTGCAGCTGCTGTTGTTCCCTCACATGCACCATGACGTCTCTCGCATCTGCAAGCTGCCACCATTGCACAGACAGATACAGAGGCAGGGAACAGTCTGCTGCAGAATGCTCAAACAAAAGTTGTTTTTTACCTCCCTGAGACCGACAAGTCCAGAGGAAACGGGATGAGGAAGAGGACGTTGTGCCTGAGAGTTGCCAGAGACAGGTAAGCTCTTGCACAGCTACCAAGCATGACACAACCTGAAGAGAGCACACACAGAAAGAAGAGGGAAAAGGTAAGGAAAAAAAAAAGAAGATAGAATAAAGGAGAAAACAGACCTGCGGCACCCATTTAGGAGACACGAAGCTCGTGGCTTCCACCACGGGCAGGCCGGCGCGCGCGAGTTTTCGAATCAGCTCCACCTTCACGGTCGTCGGCACCAACTCCTTCTCGTTCTGCAGCCCGTCGCGTGCACCCACCTCCACCACAGTCACTCGCTTGGGGATGCCACCGAGGAGGGGGGCTGGGAGGTTGGGCACTGAGTGCAAGTGCCGGACTCGGGTCTGCTGCGGCTGCTGATGCAGCGCCTGCTGCTGCCGAGGCTGCTGGATACACAGCTGTTTGTGATGTCGGTGGTGCTGCAAGTAGTCGTTTCGGAGGCGGCGGTGTGGTCTTGGGCTGAGCACGTAGTGGTGTGCACTGTCCCTCAAAATTTGAGTCAGCTGTGTCTGAAGGTGGAGCAGCAGCAGCTGCTGCTGGTGCTGTCGCTGGAACAGACGCTGCTGCAGGAGCTGCTGGCGCGTGCCACCGGAGGACAGCCCAGGGGCGGTGGACTGTGCACCAATTTCCAATGGTTTGCCATGCTCGAACGGCCGAGGATTGTGGGAATGAGGTGTGGTGCTTGGCGCTCCCGCTAGGGTTGGAGAATGGACTGGGTGAGGGGACTGTTTTGCTGATGAAGACTGGGGAGACTCTCGAGGGTTGTTCCAAGAGTGTTGTCGCTGCTCTGGGGCCGATGGGAGTGATGGGAGCGATGCAAGGGCAAAATCATGGCTGGGGAAGGGAGAGGAAGGTGCCGAAAACGATTTCGGGCTGATGGGACTGCACGGAGAGAGAGGGAAGAAGGCATCCGCAGGAGGAGGGAGGGTGGGAGAGGGGAGAACGATGGTGATGGTCTCAGGCATCGTGGTGGTCTTCTGTGACTGTGTTGCGGTGGTGGCTGTGGAGGAATACGGCAAGGTGTGGCTTGAACTCGAACCGTAGAGCTCTCGCAGCACCTGAACTAGATCCTGCACACACATCAACGCCGACAGAATGTGCAGGGGCAAGTGAAGATCGATTATACAATACTCGGCTGCATTCAAGGTGCAAAGTCCACGTTCCCACTCCGCACTGCAGTGGCGGAAGTGGCAGTACAGGCATGGGACAGCAGCTGCGGCATCTGCAATAGAAACGAGTAGCAGCAAGTACAGGCAGCAGCACGTGCATGAAGAAGTAACCACAGGCAGCACCAAGCACAGGCAGTAGGAATCACAGGCAGCAGCAGGCACAGGCAGCAGAAGGCACAGACAGCAGCAGGGACAGGCAGCAGCAAGCACGCGCAGCCGCGAAATAGGCAGCGTCAAGCACAGGCGCCAGCAAGCAAAGGCAGCAACTACCAGAGGCGTCAGCAAGCACATACAGCGGAAAGCGGACACGGCAGCATGAAAAACGAGTATGGGAGCGACAGCTGCGGCCTGCGAGCACGTAAAATGGCCTTTCCGATGCTCATTGGACATCTGTCCATAGAGGGTGTCTAGAATGGAGTGAATCTGGGTCAAAATCCACACCTGTTGCGTCGCCCTGCAAGGAATCGAAGACAGAGCGGTATCGAGAGAGAGAGGCAGCACACGCGCGACCAGAGTGGAGCCTGCGAGCCAGCGGCCCACGCGCTCTCCTCTCATGCTGGTGCTCCTGAGATTGCCGCAGTACGATGCTTCGACCAGCACCGGAAGTTCTGCGACACGGCTTGCTGCTGCAGCCCCGGCAGGAGCAGGCTGCGATAGACCACGAGTGCGCTGGTATGGCCAAAGAGTGCGACGGCGGGAAAGAGGGGTGTAAAAGATTTCTGTTTCTGATTGAGGAATGCGGCCGTTGTGATTTTGACAGCTTGGCGTGAGGCGGGTGCTGCTGAAGCGCAGGGCAACCCGGAATCGCGCACACGTGAATCCGTGTAGGGTTTGCTTGGCTTGTCTTGAACCTTCACTCGGTGCTACCGATGATGGCCACCCTGCATGGCTCCAACTGGCGGCCAGAATTCACGTCGTCATAGCGCATCACACGCCGCGCACAGAGCGAAAACATCGTCCATCTTGATATCTTCAAAAGAAGGCTCACGGAATGTTTGAGGGGTCAAACCGTCAGGAACAGGCGTAAGGATGTGCCGATTGTTTTTATTTTTCAGTGGCACGATTTGTGCCAAGCTAACGGCGGTCGTCAGCACCAGCCGCCAGTCGACAGCAGCAGCGACTGGCAACAGGCCCAGCATGAAAACAGGAAGGTCCTGCGGTTCGGAGGCGGCAATACGGGGAAGGCCACCCACTTGCTCGATCCAGGGGTAGATTGCATGAAAACGACAAGAAAGCGATCGCTCGGTAGAGCAGAATCCCTCGTGAGGGATAAAGGGAGAAAACCGCAGGCAGTGTCCGCGATGGACAGTTCGGTTCTCCCACCAGCCGAGGGAAGATGGACCTATCAGGTGAACTCAAATCAACATGCCTGAGCGTGTCCTTCCACCATTTTTCTTAGCATTAAGGATAAATTTGTCCGAGGTGCCTTGTTCGACATCCGTCTTGAAGCGGGCTGCCTTTCGCCAGAAGTCGTAGCTAGATAATCCCTTCGCCCTTCCTGGTTGGTCAGAGGGGCCTGTCTTGGGAGCGCCGTCCCAGTGCATGCTCGTATGAGGGGAAAACGATCATGTTGAAAGCTGGCAAATTCACGCATGGATTGAAACAGACGGATGGACAAATACTCTTCGGTTTGATTTCTACACCTCTCACCACCGGGAAAATTTGTTCCATTGCAGCACCCAAAAAAAAAACGGATGGATGAATCAAGATCACAGCACATGCATCGTAGACCAATGAGAGCGGCCTCGGAGTCCGCACGATCCGTGGGTTGGATGTTCTTGGCAGTTGGGGAATTTTTGGGTATTGTTCGTAGGTGCCTGTGGAATGGATCCTGTTTGTTTGAATCGAAGAAAATAAGGTGTATGTACGAGAAACTTCGTCAACCTGCGGAGAATTCAAAAATGTTCCTATCGATTAGGGTCGCTATCTACTCGTTCGCTAGAACAGTACTTGCGAGACTGGTTTCCAGCGATGGCCGGTCCGCTTGTATGTGCGGCTTGAAAACAGGCATCAACTAGATATAAAACTCCAAATTCGATATTTATGATATACTCGCGAGCGAAACAGGCACCTACCATCGTCGCGATCTAAACCCGTCATCTGTCGTCTAGACGAGTCGCAAACCAAGCAGTTCGCACATAGTTGCCCTAGCATTTATTTAGGGGCAAATTCATAGGCGATTACCTTACCAGTCGCTATGATACATAGCAATGATCTGGACATCGCGGCATTGTGAGCTGTAGCGAACGGATGGGAGGCGTGGCCCACTGAGCCAAAACCGCTTCAATTGAGGGTCTCCGACCCTCGACTCTTCCCATTCGCCGCCCCACAGACCAGGACTTGCTCGAGCCATGTGGTAACACTCGCGTTACATTCCTCCCACACGGGAATGAACCCGCCCTCTGTGTCCACAATGGGTGTCAAACTGTTATGTACCAAACATACACGGGTCTCGAGTCTTTTTCACTGGACATTTCTGTCATTGCACAAATAACCCACCGTGTCTCGAGGTCTCAATCTTCACTCTGACGGTCGATGGCCATTCGGCCAACTGCCCTCGTCTTCCAACGAATCTTCTCTCACTTTCTGACAGCTTCGACCACTTTTGAGAATAGACGAGAGACGTGTCACGACCTTTCAGTCGACTTCTCGACGCATCGAGAAATATCGAGACTTATAAAGATGCATCTCAAATCTTCGTCGTCAATCATCGAAGCCCCCCTATTTGTCAACTATGCTTCTCCATCCGGCCACTCACGATGTAACTCCGCACGCGTCGCTCCACGATTGACCCAAAGACCCCGATTGTACCTCACTCATAACTCGAAATCTACACCTATATGTTTGATCATTTCTACACTTGTCATCAGAGTACACTTACTGCTAATTATGAATTGTGTGTTATCGACTTACAGGTTTGAAAGTGTCCCGAACTCTCAAACGTGTTCCGCCTCGCAACTCCTACATGCTCACCATCTACGCTGCGTTCGGCATAACACGAACCCCGGCACTCTTATACCAAATGTAGTGAACGGATGGGAAGCTTGGCCCACTCGGCCAAAACCGCAGTAGTTGAGGGTCTCCAACCCTTGACTCGTCTCATCCGTCGCCCCACCGGCTAAGAACAACTCGAGCCATGTGGCCACTCTCGCACTACATGAGCACTTGCTTCAAGAGCTACCTAACAGAAATGTGACTGTCCGCGATGACCATGGGATTGCTCCACCGGTAAATCGCGTCAGCGCAAAGCTCCGACGTGCCGTAAAAGTCTCGCCTCGTAGGCCACCCTAGAGGCGAGCTGTCGAGGGGCGTTGTTTTCTTGCAACAAAAACCATGTAGGACGAAGAACTAAACAAAGCCTCCACGGTCAAAGTCTCAATTCGAGCGCTGCCAACAAACCAAAACCAAACAAGTCTGAAATTTAGAAAATGTGCACGACCATAATTGCTCGACCGTCAAAACGACCGTCCAACAGTTCACTTCGGTTTATGACTTCGAACAGTGTCATCAGGTTTGAGCTTCGGACGGGCCAGGAGGCAGATAGGCTCAAAATTCAGTGCACTTCCATTGGCACATCACCTCACATGAGGACAGAGCAGTAAACGGGATTATCAGGCCAATTCATACGATTAATTTGTCGGCAAACGTTTGTGAAGCGATGACCTGACAAATCATCACCATATACGGTGATGAAGTAGAAATCAAGGCATAGCGAGCACCTACTCTAAGAAGATACCTCTCAACAGTGTGACGGTTCGTAATGACCATCACATTGATCCGCTCACAAAAGCGCGTCAGAAAGGCACGTGAGTTCCGACCTAGTATAAATATCTCACCTCGTACGCCACTCAAACTCCGAGGTTTCAAGGGGCAATGTTTTTCTACAACCATAGATGTATGACTTATCTCCAAATCATGTTTATTCCTGCGGTTAACCACTACAAAGGCAGAATAAAACAGAACCTTTACATTTAGAGTCTCTCTTCAAGCGTCAACAAGAAACCAAAGCCAACGAGTTGTAATTCTTGAGAAAAGAACGGCCCGAATCGCCCTGGTGTCAACGTGACCGTGCAGCCGTTCAGGTCAGCTTCTGACTGTAAACAACTTTATTATGTTTGAGCTTCCGATGGGACAGTTAGAAGATAGGCTCATAGCGTGGTCAGCTTCCAGTGACCCATCAACTCGCACGAGGACATAGCCAACATCTGGATTACGTGGCCAATTCATCCTGGATTTTTGTAGCATTCCGGTTTCACTCCCTGTCCTCACCTGAATTTCCACGTTTGTATGTACTTCAACACTAAGCGCCAACCTTTGGCAGTGATCTATGCTTTATGATGTATTTTCCCCACAACCATTCTTGGAAGGAGTGCCATGTCATCCATTAGAGAGAGAAAGAGGCGTCAAACAAATATCTTCTTACCTTTCCTCCTACATTGTAGAAATGTCTATAGAACCATTAGACGTTTCCTGACAGCCGATCTGAAGGCTTTGGAGCGGCCCACTCCTTCACCTGGGGCATTTTTGGTGGCACGGATCCTGTACCTTGGTCCCTCCTTTCAGGTGGCGGCCTGGACGAGTGTCTTTTTCGTGTGCATCCGCCTCTCTCTGGCTACTTTATGAGCCGGGCATGCAAAACTCGCCACTTGACCCAGCATATGGGGTGCACCAGATACGTTATCCCCATAGCACTATCACGTGAAATCGAGGCCAAGATCTACATGTAAACTCTTGCTGAATTGACATAAACGGTGCATGCACGGTGGAAATCCATCACTTTGGATAAGTTTGCCCTTTTCTTAACCCTTGGTCATGACTGACTGCGGCGGGAGGATTACCTCGGCACAAATGAAGCACGGGGGTTGGATTTGGTCCCAAGCTATTTTGTTGGGGTGATAGATGATGGTGCGTATGTTTCCACCCCAGGGTGAATGATGAACTTAACAACAGTTGGCGGTCTCTGATAAAGGGGAGTAATCTTATGAGATGTGCATGAGGGAAGTCATCGTCTATGGCACGTACCATACTGCTCTTGGATTTCAACGAATAGAAACTTGCAAATTATATGATATATGAATTAGACTATAACTTTTAGGCTATAATTACTTTGCTAGTCCTTAATGGTCGAATGTGCATCAAATGGTACCTTGACTTCAATGTTCCACACGGAGAAAAACACCATTGAAGTTTGAACCCCCTTAGCATTTCACATCAAAGTCGAGTCCAATTGCTTATATGGTATGTAGAACCTATTGAACGAAAAGACGTATCACGTTAAATTGAATTGAACAAGAATTCATATCGAAATCCAAGAGCACTAGGGTAGTTTGATTTGTTCTCATTTGGATTTCTTCCGTGACAGAAGGGTTGAGACCAGGAAGATGGGCAAACTTGTACAAGGCAATGTCACGGGTAGTCGCGATGACGCACAATGACAGAAAGTGCAAAAAAGAATGAGGTGCGGCTGCTGAGGAAAACCACTTGTAAAACAGGTGCCGGTCACCCTATTCCGTTAGTTTGATCAGCCGGTCTAACTCGTCCATAATGATTGCCCACCTGATATGGAAGGTGTTGGGTATGGGCTGTGCTAACGGTGACCATTTGATCGGGGAGTTGATTATGAATTACTGAATCATTGAGATTCTTTTTAACGCTACATACAATCTTGTTTTACCAAGACAATAAGGGAGGAAACAGGATTTTTTATCCAAGCAATATGAATTTGTGGATGTCACTGCCATGAGCAACTTGAGAAAGAAATGTTATGGGCTACCTCCATTGCTAACACCCACCACCTCTCGGCCTTACACAACTTTTACAGCCGCTCAGGTCGGCGTATAATCTCGACCGATGTGACTACGTGGGAGTCTCCGGTATTCCAAGAACCAGATAAGTTTGAACTTTTGAAGTGAATTAGGACACGAAACCTATTGTAAGGAGGAGGTCGAAAACATTATTATCTGATCAATTCACTTCAACAAGATGTGTTGCACTTGTTGCGCTATGACTATGCCCTAGTTGCATCCTAGTTGCCCAAGTTAAGCACAAGTAATGTCCTTGTTGTACCCCAAGTGCACGCACGATGTACCCTTGTCCCTCCATTGTTGGACCATAGTTGGTCCCTAGTTGCCGTCTATTTGCATCCCAAAATTTCTCTTGTTACCTGAGATGCACCTTATTTACACCTTAGTTCCGCCCCTAGTAGTGCCCATACTGCCCCTAGGTTGTGACCTATATGCACATTAATTTGGCCATAGTCGCAGCAGTATGTTGCGCTAGTTAGGCTCTAGTTATGTCCTAGTAACTTCCTATGTGTACCCCAGTTTCCTGTAGTATTGACCTAACGACGTCCCAAATTTGCGTTGGACTCTGACAAATCGCACCCTACTGGCACTATAATGTCCTCCTAGTTGTTCCGTTGTTGTGTTCAAGTTGCACCCTGATTTCACCCTAGTTGCACCTTACTTGCACCATAGTTGTGCCCTAGTTATACCCTAGCTATATCCATAACTTTGCACAAAGTTAATCCCAAAACACACTCTACTTGTACCCTAGATGTGTCCTGATTAGGCAGTACACTCACCTTGGTTTTACTCTAGTTGCATCTAAGTTCTAGTCTACTTTTGTCCTACTAACACCTTAGTTACAACATAGCCACACCTTAGATGGGCACTCTTTCCGCTCTAGTTACGTCCTACTTTCACTCTACATCCATCCTAGTCACGTCCTCGTTGCACCCCAATGCTACCCTTAAAGCTTCTTAGTTACGTTTACTTTTCTCCTTACATGTGCGCTCGTAAAACAGTAGTTTCTTCGTAGTTGCATCTTAGTTATACCCAAATTTCACCCTACTTGTACCCTAGTTGTACCCTCACCACGCCCTAGTTGAGTCCGAGTTGTACCGTAACATAAAAAAAGTTGCACCCAATATGTACCCTAGTTGGTCTCAGGTTACGTCCTTGTTTCACCTTGTCATGGCCTTAGTTTCTCCCAATTTCAATACCCTAGTTATGCCCTAGTTGCATCCTAGTTGCACCCTAGTTGTGCCCTAACTACACCATTGTTATGCTCTTGTCGTTTTGTTGTTCCATCATAGTTTCTCCCAATTCCATCCTAGTTATGTCCTAAGTTTTTCCTAGTTGCACCCTAGTTGTGCCCTTTTTACACCCTATTCATGCTATTGTTTGAACCAACTTACGTCTTGCTTACACCTTACTTTGGTACTAGTGTCCATCCAATTACGCCCTTCTTGCACCCTAGTTTCCCTTTACATGCGCTCCAATAGCATCCTAGTTGCACCCTCCTGCCACCCTAATGGTCTCCTATTCATGCCCTGGTTGTACCTTAGTTGCGTCCTAGTTGCAACATTATTTCATCCTAGTTATACCCTACGTACACCCTCGTAATACCCTAGTTACACCCTAGTTACACGCTAGTCACGTCCTACTTGTGCCCAAGTTAAACCTAGCTGTGACCTAGTTGCTCCCCTTGCAGCCCATTTATATCCTAGCTATGTCTTTGTTATTTCCTAGATGCACTTTAGATGTACCTAAAAAACACCTAAAAAACAACCCACTCTTGCCTTGGCTACGTTGTAGTTCTCCTTTTGTTGCTCCCTTTTTGTCCCCAGTTACCACGCTAGTTGTATGATAGCTATGGCCTAGTTTTAGCTTAGATGCACCCTAGATGTGTGCTAGTTATGCCATAGCCGTATGTGAGTTTCCCACCAGCTATGCAACAATCGTATTGTAGTTACGCCCTAGTGATACTCCTGTTGTGCCCTTGTTGTGCCTTGTTGATACCATAAGGCATATGAGCACTATAACATGCACAAGGAGGAGGTAACCTGCAGTCGAGATGTCGATTTTGACAAGCAATGGAGTTACATCAGCAGGAACGACGTGGGTGTGGCAGACTCTCCAAAGATGTGGGTGTGGTTCCAGCTCCTTGACTACGAGCAGGAGTTGGCGAATGCTGAAGTCGAGGATGCGACATCAGAGCACGGCGGTGCACCTGTGGTGTACCTCATGCTCATAAAAATTCACGGAGATGGATTTCGATTGTGTCGAATGATGTTGCACCATCTATGCTATACCAACATGCAAAGTAAAGTCATCAAGGGATGTTGGGAAAAAACCAATCTCTGACAGAGATAAAAGAGAAGACTTTTCTTGGTACAACCAAGCTCTTAAAGGGGGTTTCTAGAGATGTGAGCTTTCACCCATGGATGGAAACTGCATTTGACTACGGTGCAGTCAAAATACACTTGTTGAATTAGAAGGTCAAGGTGAGGCGATTCAACTCCCTTGGCTTCAGCGATGACTTAATTGATGCTCATTGTTAAATGGAAATACAATATGCTTTTGGATGTCACTATGGTGGTATCCACAATGGTGATTTTCTAGATTTCGTAGATGAGGTTGACATCCTCTATAAGTACCTAAAGTAAGGCATATGAATAATACTCTATTGAGTGGAAGTACCAAATGTACACAATGTAAGAAAGTGAAGTAGCACAAATTATTGCAAAATGGAAAACACAATCCATTAGTGAGATCTCGAATAGAACCCTAGGACACAATCATACAAAAATGTAAAGATTTAGGAGCTTGTTGTTCTGATACAAACATGTGTGTTCCGGAAGAGTTTGATTACGAACACATGGAATTGAAACCCAAAAGATGTCCTTCCCACTTGTACTGCATGGATAATGATCACGGTACACCCATTCAGTGAAATCCATGTTCTAAGTACTTTGTTTGTGGATGTCATCCACGAATGTCATTGAGATTGTTTGTCTCTACTAACCTAGTTAGAAGTGATATAATCTTGATAGGGACGGAAGCGACAACCTATGTTGTTCTTTTCCAACACAAAGAAGAGAATGCGATTCATACAAAGACCATCTAGATGGGAGCATTGTCATGTCCGATGATTGACTTTGACGGCAATTGTCCATGTCAGATGACGAATGCCATCTTTCTCAAAGACGAATGCAACCTTCAAAAATGAGAATATATGTGCTCAACTACCTTGTCTTAGGGTCTTGGTGCCTCCCAAATCTGCAAACAAGCTAGCAAACAAGTTGCATGGGCTTTGTGGAGCTTGGTTGAGTTTAGCCAACAAATTCAGTGGTTATAAAAGAGGTCCAAGAAACCTATGTATGGTCATGATCACATGTTACAAATTGAGAGAACTGATGTCTAGATCTTTGATTTCACGTGTTGACAATGTTGCATGGAGATACCACCTTGGCAACAAACCCTCATAAGAGATTATGTTCGAATGACATGGAAAGTGTTGTGTGGAATCGGACAGTTAACATGGGGATACCCAATACATTGGTTGTACGAATGCTCCTTGCAAAGGGGGAGGTGGCGTCACCACCATAGCTGGCTAAGCACGTTCAACATGGAATGTGAAAGAAATCATTCTATGTACCCTCTTCCAAACGGGCACGATGTTGTTGACAATATACGTCACAAAAGGCATCGGCCATGCCACTAATACACACGTGTGACGAGTCTTTGATGAAGACTCAGGAACACTTGTGAAGAACAAACAAGGATTGGACGTGTCTCATATTGGGAAGAGCCCATTGATCAGGCAGTCAACACTAGATGTTGAACGCAAATGGCCAGAATCAGAAAAAAACGCACATGTATGTAGCAGATTATCCATGAACATGACACAACGGTGTTGCAAACGAGTCCATTCATGTGATAATGTGTACGCGTCATAGCATTGATGCCCAATCATCTCAAATCCATACACTTGCCAATGTCTGTACCTAATGAAGATATGTGGAGTGCATCCTTCCATGAAATGAACCTTGAGAAAAGATAGTATTACCAGGAATTTACTTGTTAGACTTATGTACATACATAATGTTGTATACATGAAAACAATAATTTCCATGAACCTTTTGTTCAACAAGATTTATTGAAAACGGATGGAAAAAAAAACTTCAATAAAATTCATTCCAAAATGTACCTTAAACATATCTTTTTGTAACATGTTACATAGATCGTGTCTTTGTACATTACGTACCAAACGTGTAAAACTGTGACCACCCTATAACGTTCACAACCCTGCAGAGGTGTAACAAAGGTGTGCACGGGATTATCTAACACACAAGTTGCCAGTCAAAGCTCGATATTGGCAGTTGACTGTTGGTGGTGTAATCAACATGCTACTTCTTGATTCAGTTAAGAATTGTCTGCTATAGAGGGGTGGTATTTAGCGAGAATCCCAACATTTGGAAAATTCACACGTATTCTCTTCATGCAACAGATTGCTGTCAGTGTTTTCATGTGTAAACAAAAACTTCAAAATATTGCTCTCAACACACTGTTGATGTATACATCGACCGGTGGTAGTGTTTACAAATTCGAGAATCAAGCGCTTCAGAGAAGCACTATCCCGGTACCCCCCCCCCCAATACCCTCGCGATGTTTGGGATAGGGATGGATGTTCAATCGTATTGTTTTTCTATGTCTTGTAACATACCACGGGACCACCATATGTGCGACTATGTAAAAAACCCTTTTTCTCCATGTTCAACGTTTCAGATCGTCTTTGTTATCCTTTACCAGTGTTTTTGATGCACTTGTGTTTTCTTAATAGTTGGATTTACTCGATGAACATTTCATATTGCTTTGGAAAGCCTTTAACAATAATACACTTCTGTATTTGACATGTTTTCTAACAGCTACGTTCACCAATACACTTACCAGATACACTTTTGACTTTCCCGGGGGGGGGGGGGGGGGTGGCACCCCCCCTCCCAAAAGTCAAAAGTGTATTGGAGGAGTGTATTGCACATTGTATATAGTATTGTCATGTTAATACACAAGCAAATTAACACACTTTTGTATCTTTTTGTGTGTTCATGTAATACACTCCTAGATACATCCCCCAAATACACAAACAATAAGTTAAGGGGGGGGGGATGGAGTGTAGCGGACATTGTCTGCAACTCCCGTTGAGAGTCATCCTCGGAACTTGCAGAATGATGATCTGAGTTCACGTGAGGGGTTTCTCCCCTCGCAGAACTGAGGAGCAATTGTCATCAACGATCCTCGGTTGGGAGATTAAAACATTTTGAGTCTCCTGAGGCCCTTTGTTTTTGGACCAGAACAAGGGGTGAATATCCCGAACTCATGGGTTTGCACAAGTTTTACCGAGAAACATGTCAACAACCATGTTGGACATCCCCAACCTCCCATGGCCATCTGTCCTTGGATGCCACCCAGTGGGAATGTTGTTCATTATATCAGCGTTCACTTGGTGCCTCTTGCAACGCGCCGATCCGTGTGAGGTCCCAGCTCTCTCCAGTAATCGTTGACCACCCTTGTGGGCAAACGGGACTCTGGCTCCCATGAGTTATGTTCCGGTTCACAACCAGCCCAATGAACGAGGTATTCCCTAGCAACCTGCGACTAGAATGCGTGCTCTTGGTCTTAGAGCAGGCGTAAGACCTCGTATTGGCCTTCCGCAGCTAGGATTGTTGGTGGTGGTTGAACAAGCCCCTTTGTCATGTATGGAGCAAGTAAGTTCACATGAAAAACATCATGAATCGTCATGCTCGGCAAAAGTAGCAATCGGGAAGCCACTAGCCCGATGCGTGCAAAGATGGGAAACGGCCCGATCCACTTCAAGAGAAGTTTACTCACCCCTGGCAACTTCAACCGAAGGTTCTTGGTGTTAAGCAGCACCTGATCACCAATGTTAAACGAGACCTTGGGGAAACTCTTGTCAGCACATGCCTTCTATCATCGGCGAGATGATTGAAGATGACCCTTTGCCTCTTCAAACAAGGAGTCTAGGCATTCAATAGATGCTTTTGCAGACGGAACTTGTCCATTGCTGCTCCCACTCATCACCAAAGAAGAGGGTACAATTGGATGCCAACCATTGTTCAACACAAACGGCTTGAACTGCGTGGACTCATTCACAGAGTTGTTCACCACAAACTTTGGTGGTGCGAGGAATTTGTCCCAGTCGTCCATAGCTGGGTCCACGTACATGGGGAGAATCTGATCCAGAGTGCGATTCATTTGCTCTGATTGTCCGAAGGTTTGAGGGGGGAATGTCCTCGACATGCAAGACTCGCTCCCAAAGTTCTCGTTAATCTTTTTCCATATTTTACTTGCAAGTTTTGTATCACTGTCAGAGACAATGCGTATGGGCAAACCATGATACTTCATGGCACCCTCAAAGAAGAGACGAGCGATCTCCTCAGCGGTTACGTCAGTGGTTGTGGGAATAAAGTGTGTCATCTTTGTCAAAAGATAAATCACAACCAATATTGCATCATGGCCATATGCCGTATTTGGAAGGCTGGTAACAAAGTCTATGTTAACACACTCCCATGGAGTTCTTGGGATGGGAATTTGTTGAAGGAGTCTACCAGGTTTTATGTTACTTGCCTTGTTCCAAAGACATGGGTCGCATGTCATGCAATACTCGCGGACGTCGATGCTCCATCCTGGCCACCAGTAGTGGTCAGAGAGTGCTTGTCTCATCTTTCGTGGTCCCACATGACGTGCCACATGCAGGTCGTGAAATTGGGCGATCATTGTTGCTCAAAGATCTCCCGAGTCAGGCACAACGACTTGCTCTCCGTGCCAGTAAAATCCTGCAGCTACCACCAATCCGTGCTTTGCCAGATTGGGAGATTCTAGGAACCAAGAATTCACACAGTATCCCATTTGGATCTTGTTCACAAAGCAGTTGTAGTGGACAATCTCTTAGGGTGGTTGCCGCAAGGGTGTGGGGATGTCAGATGTCTGCATTGAGCCTAACGCAAGGGCCATAAAACACCTACTAATGTTAGTGGTTGTGTTAAATTCCACAGGTTGTTGGCTTAGTGGATCGGCCACGTTGATGCGCCTTAGGCGATACTCCCATGTGAATAAGAAGCGGCTCAGGTATTCACTCCAACACGCCTGTCGCCTTGATTGATTTGGTTGTATTTGGAGATGTACCAACGGGTTATGGTCGGTCACACACGTCACACACCCCCTCGGCATTGTCGAGGTCACAACGGCACATTTTGAAAGTGTATACCACTGGAAGAAGTTATTGACCACGAGTTGTATACCGCGTTTCAGCTTTCATATGCGACTGGATGATCATTATGCATGAGGACTTTCCTGAGTCCTATTACGGACGCATCGCACCGCACCTCCCAAGGTTTCCATGGATCTGGAAGAGCAAAGACGGGGGCGGTGGACAGAAGTTCCTTGACTTTGGGAAGAGAATTCTCGTAGTACGATGTCCAATCCCAGCGTGCGTCTTTTCGCATGAGTCTAGTTAGCAGTGCTACCAGTGTTGAGAACCCTTAAATGAACTGTTGAAAGTAGTTTGCAAGGCCAAGGAAAGACCGGATCTGCCCGACATTTGCTGGGTGCGGCCAATCCACCACCGCTTGGATCTTTTGCGGATCGACACGGATACCATCCTTGCCCATGATGTGTTCGAGGTACTCGAGCTCATCTTGTGCAAACTTGCACTTGCTCACTTTCCCATAGAACTATTGTTCCTCAAGGAATGCAAGGACTTTGTGCAAATGTTCTAGATGCTCCTCTATTGTTTTGTAGGAAAACAACTTTTTTTCTAGGTAAACCAAACCTAACTGACCAAGTTGCTTGGCGAACATTTGGTTTGATTTCTCCTTAGAAAGTTGTACGGGAACTCGTAAGCCTGAAGCACAAAACTCGAAATTGATATAGTCCGAAACTCTGTTTAGGTACATCATCTTCCAAAATGCGGATTTGATGATACCCCTAAGACAAATCCAAGGATGAGAAGATTTTTGCTTCCTTGAGTTGGTCAAAGAGGTCCCCAATCCGTGGTAAGGGGAATCGATTTTTTTTATCGTCAACTTGTTTAACACCAAGTAGTCCACGGATATGCTTCACATGTGCTTGGACTACCGGGTGTTACCGGGCGGAGGATGGTGGTTTACCACCATTCTTCTTGTTCACAAAATGGATCGGCACACCGTACGACAAGTTACTCGGCCCAATCCAACCTTTTTCAAGGTACTCCTTAACTTGGCATTCAGCCTCTCGCCTCTCTGTCTAACTTAGGCGACACATGGTTTTGAACGGAGGAGTCGCCTCCGGTTGTAGCGGAATCGTGTGGCCCATGTGTCATTCTGGTGGAATCCTAGCCGGTGGGTCTTGGAAAACATCTGAGAACTCCACCTATGATATTCTGATTTCCCGTGGTTTGTCTTCCTTCACTTCATCTTCCACTTTCTGCAGTTGAGCCAATAAACATCGACAACCCTGCCAGATACGTTTCTTAACCTCCATTGCAGACAAGCTGGCGTGGAATTTGAGTCGGGACGGTGACAGTTCCGTACTCGAGACAAGGGTGAAGCGACGCGACCCCTTCTTGAGGATCAAACACGTTGACTCAAAGCACATCAGCCCTGGCAATCCCTAGATTTTGCAAAGCCAGGGATCGCCTAGAACCACGTCAAAAGGTTCAAGAAGGTTCAAAACCTTTAGCGGCACGCTTTGAGTCTAACCTTGATCGCAACTTTGCAGGTACCAACTCAGGTATTGTACGGTTGTCACTGACAAAAACTAACGCATTCTATGGCTCATACTTGAGGCCCATCCGTTGGATGAAGCCGAGACTAACAAAGGAGTCATCTCCTCCGGTGTCAGCCAACACATTGACAAGGGCACCGGTTAGATGCCTTTTTAATTGCATCTTCATGTTGCTCCCACTCTTCTGAGTGGAAAGACTTGATGATAGCAACCCAAGTTTGTGGTGAACACAAAACCGGTATGGTGGATGCCACAAATCGAGTGCTTCAGCAACTTTGGTCCACATCTTGTGGTTTTGTGTGAATTCAGTGAGCACCTTTCATTCATTAAATTGGGTTGGATCAAAATCGTCGACCAATGAACCTGCAAATGTCATTGCGCTCATTGCCTTAAGAGCGTTTGCTTCAATCATTGCTTTGCACAAGTCATGCAAGGTGGTCGTTTTTGTGACTACTGAGCAAGTACAATCATGCATTTCATCTAGAAATGCAAGATTTAGTGGGCAGTGTCGATCAACAAGTATGGAGTGTGGTTCAACAGGAGGGGATAACACAATCGAGAAATTTGAACTCGTAAAAAATTCAGGTTGTTTTACATACTCATCACAAAACACGAACTGACACTTGTGGTCTGCTTTCCCCTATGAGTGGTCCCCACCAGGGTCACTTAGGGGTGGGGAAAACAGCCTTGGCCGTTCCAATGACCTAGCCCATGGCCACGACCACGGATATAACCACGACCCTGTCTGTGACCACCTGACGCACCATCACCACGTGATACTGCCGTTGCGGCTAGTGCCGCGGCCTCGTCCCCACCACCGGCGGCGGCCTAAGGGAAATCAGCCCTAAAGTGGCCAGGCTGCATGCAGATGTGGCAGAGGCCTACGCGGAAAGTGGTTTTGTGATACTCACGTGCCGCGTGCTGCTCATCGTTGTCACGACTGCGCTTGTGATTGGTGGTCTTCTGCCCGCCAGTCTTCTTGGCTGGGGGGTTTGCAAACTGCTTGACCTTAGACCCGCCACGCTACCCAGCTGTACCCCCAGCCTTAGTAGCGTCGTTGCTCATGCCGTGCCCCTGCTGTGGATGTGCATCCGAGAAATGCTTCGGGTTTGCTGCATGCACCTCACTCAGGTAGTCTTGTAGCATACGCCAACTAGTCGAAGCCTGACCTACTACGGTGGTTGTGGTCTTGTCCTTGAGCTTCTCGCTCTCCAAACCCTCACGTAAGAACTCCAGTAGCAAGCACTCTGGGAATCTGAACGGTGGTGCACCATCGCTCTCTGTGAAGCTTTCGTCTTCCTTGATGAGCATGGTAACCTCACTCACATACGTCACTTGCGAGTTGCTGAGCTACTTGAATTCCTTCAACTTGGTGAAGGCCCGCCAATCCTCTTTGCGTTGCGTACACTTCTTGCGCACGAGGGAGCAAAAAGTATCCCAGGCCATGGACTGCCACTCCAAGTGAGGGTGCTGTGCACTCCACTCACTGACCATGTAGTTAAAGCGTTTGGTCTCCAACCGCGTCAAGGCAAGGTCACCCCACTGGTCGAGGGGAGCCTTTTGCACGTGCAACACGTGTTGCATGCAGTTCAGCCAGCCGGTCAGCTTGCGGCCCATGTAGAAGACCTCCACAGCGTTGATGAACGACGTGTTCATGGCGTATCCTGAGTTTGTCAAGGCAGGCTGGCCTCTACCAACACTGGCGGTGGGTTCAGCAACGATGTCGTGGTTAGGCTCTTGGGCCCTCTATGCTTGGGTCGTGCTCTTCAACGCCTCGTTAAGGTTGTTGCACCATAGTGTCGTTGCCTGCGCTACAACGTGCTGAAGCTGTCGATCCTTGTTGAGGTGCAAGATGGTTTGTCCAGCATGGACGAGGAAGTTGGCGAACTTCAACTTGAGCTTTGATGTTGTCAGAGCTTGGACAATGGTCTCCATGGCTTTGCGCTGGCCATGCACCTTTGCCCAGTTGAGGAGCATACGGTTTGCGTATGCACCCCTAAGGAGCCCCGTAATGCAGAAGATACTGTCGTCCTCCACCACGATGGAGTGGTGGCAAAGGTTCTCCACAACTTCAGCGTGGTACAAGGCGGGTTTTCCGTGTGCTCTTTTGTGAGAAGGAACATCCTCGTTCTCAACGCCGATTCACAGTTGCCTGGCCATTTTGGCGGCTGCCTCCACGAGGTCTTGGCGAGTGGCGTGACGACCCTTGTCGACATCGCCACACGTCTCGTTCTCGCAAGAACGTTTTGCATAGCTACTTTCAGCACGCTTGCTATCCTTGATAGAGTCGCTACTATGGGCAGCTTCCTCTGGCTCGACACGTGCCTTGCCATTTTCGAGGGCCCCGGCTTGAGAGCTCCTTATGATGATGATGATGATCATGATTGACGTTGTCGTCCTTCTTCTCTTCGTCGTGCTCAACGTCCAGGTTGCCTCCCACGAGCACGTCACTTGTTGCATGGAGACTGCCCACGTCCGCAGCGACATGCTCGTCGGGCGCGTCTTTGGCTTCCACATGCTTATTGGTTTCGCCGAGAGGAGCGCGGGCTACCTTTTGAGACATGGTAGCTTTTGGGTTTGCTACCGCACTTGCCGTTGCAGCCCCCCAAAACTTGGAGGCCGCTGAGGGCGCGTGGTGAAGCCATCACCAACTTGCCCTTTGGCGCTTTGGAGGGACCGGTGGCCGCCATCTGTGGTGTTGATACGTGCAACTTGCACGGCAAGGAAAAGTGAGCGTCGCTCACAACATGGAAGGGTATGCCTCGTAGGATTCATCTACACACTCACAATCAGTGAGGCCACTAGAAAAACAATCGTTGCCTTTCTATGCCACCGCGAACGGAACAACCAGACGTTAAAACTTGCTACTTTCCTAGGCCATAATGATCGGCAAAATCACGTAGTTTTCAAGTCTCTCTTCCTAAGCCGTGACTCATGGCCCTAGACAGTCTCTTGGGCACTAGGAAAGCAGATTTTAAGGACAAGGGGAAATCAACAAGATTGTGAGTTTCGCTCACAAGCAAAGGGACCTAAGAGGGGGCTACTCCAACCAAGAATGTGATACCCTCCATACACGTTTTTGTTTTCCACCACGTGGCCTTTTCTCTTGAGTTCTTTTCTTCCTTGACCTTCCCTTGGCCTTGGCTTTGCGTCTTGGAGTCGTCTTGGAGCGTCTTCCTTGGGCCCACGGCAATGGAGGGGCCTCCAAACACCTTCAAGGCAGCGCCTCCTCCTTCCTTGACGTTCTACCAGCCCCTTGAGGTGGCTGGAGATGAGGAGCCCCCCTGCTCAGTTTTTTGGACCAATGAAACAAGCATGAAAGCTTGAGAAATGGCAAATTTTATACCCTTTTAAGCAAGGCAACACCCCACCCGTACCAAAAATACACTCGTGGTTCACTGGTGATGGGGAGGTGCTGGGGGAATGTAGAAAAAATAGTTAGAGCTTGTCAATAGCTTCCCAACGTATTTGACGGCGCTCCAAACGGTAAAGTTTGGAGCCCGTACCCCCTTTTTCTGTTGCTGTTGATGTTGTGCCCCGCCGGCAGTGAGTAATGAACTTTTCGACCACCAAAAATGTCACAGAGATAGTTGCGCAAGTTGTACTGGCTCTGGCTACCAATGTAGCGGGCATTGTCTCCAACTCTTGCTGAGAGTCATCGTCGGAGTTCGCAGAATGGAGATCTTAGTATGTGTGAGGGATTTTTCCCCTTGCAGAACTGAGGAGCAATCGTCATCGACGATTTTCAGCAGGGAGACTCGGATGTTTCAATTCTCTAGAGGCCCTTTTCCGTTTTAAGCCTCACCCCCTTGTTTCAGGACCAAAAGAAGGGGTGTATACCCCGAACTCGTGGGTTTGTACGAGTTTTACCGAGAACTTTTACCAACTTCGATGCATTTTTACACGATGATGCGAATTCGTCATATGTGGACCACACTGGAAGTTTTGCTCCAGTCTTTTTGTCTCACTCTTGCCCTCTCTCTCTCGCTCACCCCCTCCCCTCGTCCGTCTTGTCTTTACCGGCGAAGAAGGGTGGACCCTCAATGGTGAGGGCCAGCAGCCAGCCCTCGCGACTTGCGGGAGTGGGGAGGGCCGAACCAGGCCTCCCGCGGTTTGGGGGAGGGGGTGGACCCTCAAGCACTCTGTTTTATTTGAATGTCTCAATGTGTAATGAGAGTACTTGCGATTCCGTTTAAAGCCAAGGTTTTAATTGTATCATCAGACCTTTATGATACACATTTTAGATCGCTTTGGAAATCCTTCATGAATAGTAAACTAGTGTATTTGAAGTGTTGTTCACCTGCTACACTCACCAATACACTGACCAGATGCACTTTTCACTTCAGGGGGGGAGGAGGTAGGGACTCTCACCTTCCCGAATTTGAGAGTGCATTGCAAGAGTGTATTGGGGAGTACTCCAAATGAGAGTGTTGGGGAGTACTCCAGATGAGAGTGTTGGGGAGTACTCCAGATGAGAGAGTCTGGAGTACTCCCATTTCTGGGGTACCAGATGAGAGAGTCTGGAGTACTCCCATTTGTTGGGGAGTACTCCCAAATTGGGGAGTCTTGGGGAGTACTCCAGATGAGAGAGTCTGGAGTACTCCCATTTCTGGAGTACTCCCATTTCAATACAGTAGTGAGTTAACACACTTATGTGTCTTCTTGTGCATTCATGCAATATACTCCCCGATGAACCCCCCCCCAATACACTCTTGATGGTTTTTGGGAGAGGGGGGGCTTGAACTAGGGCATCGTTTTCTATTGGTAGCGATGCTTCACAGGAGCACTGTGTGTGAGGATGTTTTGATGTTTACCGATCAACCGCCGGTTGGTGAGGATTCACGTGTTCAAAATTTTCATACATTTTTATGTAAAAAAACACTAGTAAATCTTTTGTGTATTCTACCGGATACACTTCTCAATACACTTACCAGATACAGTATTCACTTTGGGGGTAGGGGGACCCCCTCCCGAAGTCGAACGTGTACGGTGGGAATGTATTTGGCGGTGTATCTCGTGGGTGGCCAATAGAATACACAAGTTTATCAATACACGTGTGTACTTTTTCATCTGTATACACAATAAACTCCCACATACATCTGAGAATGTAGCTACGAATAAAATGCAATCAACGGCGCTGCAAATGGTGGTCAAAAGGCCATGGTAGATGTAGATCTAGCTCGCGGCTAACAAAAAAAGTATCCTAGTCACAAGGAACACCCTTGTTACGGGTGAGGCTCGCTAGTCGAGCCTCACCCGTCGGCCGGTGAGCGAAGCTCACTGGCCAACAGCGAGGTCGAGGGCGTACTCGTCCCTCGACCCGGAAAAGTCGCGGCACTGGCTGCACCTACCCACGAACGGCCAAACAAGGCCAGATATTAGCAAACCTATTCTAGTCCTAAGAAACAATAGTTAGGAGGTCTCGATTAGGTTTGTTAAGCAAGGTGACATAGTATCCTAGTGCAAGTCGAAGGACTCAATTAGGTTAGGCCGCAGGCATGGGCCGACGGCTGGTGGGAGACAGATGACGGCGCGGCCAAGGAGAGGGAAGGCCGTGCGTCGTAGGTGGTCTCCGGGTCTAGCGTGGATCACCACCGGTCGCCGGGTCCACATGCACTACACACCCACGGCCACACACGAGGCAGAAACATCGCATGCATGCAACCAAGTTGGTGGAGTTGGACAAGAAGAGTTGAGGAAGGTAGGACTTTGGTGAGGAAGTCTGGGAGTTGCTCATCCCTGCTCACACCACACACTTGGACCACACCAGATTCTACTACCTCACGTACAAAATGGTGCTCAACACTGATATGCTTTGTGCGTGGATGCAAGACGCCATCATTGGCTGTGATGCAACGTGCAGCTGAATTGTCACTGTGCAGTGGTACAGGTCCCATAGGCATGCCCAATTCCCCCAACAATCGATGCAACCACGTGGCTTCACATGCTGCCTCACCCAAGGCCATGTACTCTGCCTCCGCCACACTTCGTGCAACACATGACTGTTTGGCACTTCGCCAAGAGACAGTCGTGCCCCAAATGCGAAACACATACCCTCCCCGACTACGTGCATGTCTGTCCCGTGCATAATCACTGTCACAGTATCCATCAAGCAAGATGCCCATGTCAGGGGTGAAGACAAGACCCAGCGAGGCAGTGTCAAACACATAGCGCAGCAGCTTGAGCAATGCCTTGTGGTGTGTTGTGCGGGGTTGCTGGCTGAACTGGGCTAGGGTGCTCACAGTGCATGAGATGTCAAGCCGTGTGGTGGAGAGGTAGGTAAGATTGCCGATGATCTGTCTGTAAAGCGTAGGATCAGTGTCAGGGCCATAGTCTGTGGTGTGTGCATTGAGCAGGTGAGCGTACACATCAGGACTCATGGGGGAGTGTTGTTGAAGAAGGTGATGGACCAGGGAGCCAAACCGTGCTGTCAGTTAGGCAATGAACCGACCCTGATGGAGAGAGAGTGTGTGCGTAGCTCTGTCACGTGTGATTGTCATGCCTAGAAAGTTGTGTACCTCTCCTAAGTCAGTCATTTGGTAGTGCGCTGTGAGCAGTGCCTTGGTGTCCTGTACAAGAGAGGGAGGGGGAGAGGATCAAGAGGTCGTCAATGTACACGATGAGAGCAACGATGACATTGTTAACCCAACGAATGAAAAGGGAGGGATCTGAGATACTTTGCATGAATCCCCCGCTTTCTAACGTTCGACGTATCTCCTTGTTCCAACATCGGGGTGCTTGCTTTAATCCATACAGGGCTTTCAACAGGAGCCACACCCGGTCAGTGCCATCGTCAAAACCTGGTGGTTGTTCTACATACAGCTCCTCACCCAAGGGACCATTCAAGAAGGCATTTTTCACATCCATTTGATGAACCTCCCAGTCCTCGTGAGCAGCGACTCCAAGTAGGGCACGACTCGAGGTATACTTGCCCACAGGCGCATACGTGTCTGTGAAGTCTTGGCCTGGTATTTGGTGAAAGCCTTTGGCCACCAGGCGTGCCTTGTATTTCTCCAGAAGGCCGTTCAAGTCCTTTTTGGCCTTGTACACCCACTTCAAGTCGATTGCCTTCCTCCCGGGTGGGAGGGGGGCGAGCTTGTAGACGCCATGCTCAAGTAGAGTATTCAACTCATCGGCCATTGCCTTTTCCCACTCCGCAGCATCAGGACGACTCCTTGCTTCTTCCACTGTCAGTGGCTTTGTGAGGGGTGTTTCAGTGCTGGTGGGGCCAACAGTGTGATAGAACTGCCGGTAGTTGACTCTCGCAACGTTACGTTGCGATCGACGGACAAGGTTTGGCTGTACATGAGTGTCTGTGTCAGGAATGGAGGAAGACACTGGGGTGTGTGGTGTTGTGTGCGTGTCCGTGGAGCTTGATGACGCCTCATGGGTATCATCGTTCCGGGCTGTGGACTGTGGCCTGACTGGTTGTACTCTGTCAACAGGAACAAAGACTGGAACACTGACATATTCTGGGTATCGGTCTGGGACAGTGAGTTTTGGTGCCTACTTCAGTGTTTTGAAGACCTTGTATGGCATGTGCTCCAAGAATGATGCACCTCGACTCTCAACAAATGAGTGATGGATCGGATCCCAAAACCTCCATGCCTTAGAGACATGGGAGATTCCAACAAAGACACACCATCGGCCACGTGGACTCAGTTTATGACTCCTTTGTGGTTTGCAAACCACACACAGGCCATCGTGCCCCACACCCGAGCGGGACGCAAATCTGTCCGTTGTTTGAACCACCTTTCCCAAGGGGTGACTGACTTTGGCAAAGGTCCCTGAGGCACCCGGTTCCACACCCAAGTGATGTATTTAACAGCCTCTTCCCAGAATCCAAAAGACAAGCCTGACTCAGCTAGTAAAGTGCGCAGTGCGTTCCCCAGTGTCTTGTGCCACCTTTCAGCCACTCCATTTTGTTGTGGAGTGTATGGGGCTGTGGTTTGGTGCACAATTCCCTTTGCCTTGAGCTCTTTTTCAAGGGAACCAAAGAATTCCTCGCCTTGATCTGTGCACAAAATGCAAAGAGAACAACCGGTTTGCCGTTCAGCCAGTGGAATCCACTCCATGATTGCTCTCTGTGCGTCTGCTTTGGTTTTCAGTAAAAAGGCCCAACGGAAACGGCTGTAGTCGTCTGTGAGTGTCAGTATGTACTGTGACGTATATTGTACCGAGGGAACTGGCATGGGTCATGTTAGATCTGCATGTACCAGTTCCAGTGGGTTCTGACTCACATGTTGAGACACAGGAAAGCTCTGACAATGTGCTTTTCCTTCTTGACAGTCTAGACAAGCTGTCATCTTCAGGCCATGAGGACAGTCTTTGGGGTTTAGACCGTGAGCAGGTCGATGTTTCAGCAGGTCAGTGATCAGTTCTATGTTGATGTGAGCCAGTCGCCGGTGTATGAGGTCTGTGAGGTGTGAGTCCGTGCTAGTCATTACATGCGCTTGTGCTCGGTCCGATGGAAAGGCAGGGAAAAGCGTCAGTCGGTACAACATGTCGTTATGAAGGACCCCGTCAGGCAGCCATTCCCCGTTTATACCATAGATCATGCACTTCTGATCACGCGTGAGTGTGGACATGCCTGCTTGCTTGTCTAATTGCCCTCTTGAAAGCAGATTCACCTTTAACCAAGGGACATACAGGACACCAGTAAGCCAGATAACCCCACCAGGCGCTTGGAGCGCATCAGTCCCGATACCCTCAACCCTCAGCACCTCCCCAGAGCCAGTTTGCACACCCATGCACATCATGTGTGGCATACAACGATACAAACAGACAACGATGTGGAGACATATGATGTGAGGATGCAGTGTCAAGCAACCATTCATGCATGGGCACCGTGTGTGATGTGGTCACATGTGTGTACCCAAATCGCGGACCTGGGTACTGAGGTGTGGCTGAGGGCTCTGGCGGGTGCAGATCTGAGGGCGCCCCCTGAGAATCACCAGCGGGCATCACCTCCATCGTGTCGTAGACGTGCTGTGCCCATTCGGGCACTGGAACTAGCACCATGGAAAATGGCGGGACATAGTAGGGCCCGGGATATGCGAATGGTGTTGGGATCGGCTGCTGCTGCTACATGTGCTGCTGCTGCGGGGACACTGCCATAGTAGCTGCTGCAATCGCCTGACCTACATGCTGTCCAGTCAGGTTAGGTCCTCCGGTCTGCAGGGGTGGCAAGTACGCGGGGCGGAACTGCTGCTGTTGAGGCTGCTATTGCCACTGCTGCTACTGCCACTGCTACCGATGCGGTTGGTGTAGCTGCGGCCTTGCCATCATTTTGCGTTGGAGTGTGGGGCATCTACACCAAAAATGCCCGGTCTGGTTGCAATAACTGCACCGCTGTGTCTCACGTCCGCCCTAGCGGCCTCTGCCACGACCACCACCACAACTGCCACCACGACCACCACTGCCTTGGGAACCACGGCCTCCACCTCCAAGGTCTCCACTCTGTGCATAGGTGTTATGAGTGGCAGCGGCAGCCGCTGCCGAGGTGCTCTGGTGCGTGTATGTGGTCGGTGCGGTAGACGACATGTCGCGAGCTTCTCCTTTCAGGATGTCTTCATAGTTCCGCAGTTCCTCAAAAACAGTCGAGAGGTCAATGTCCTCGATCTTGGCCACTGGGTGGCAACGAAAGATGTCACGTTGAAACTCCTTGTACTGTTCGCCGAGGTGAAGTAGCACCACGTCCAACCACTCAAGAATGGAGCAGGGTGCCCCTAGGCGAAGCAGGCGTCGACGTATGTCCATTGCATCGTCCCAATACTCAGCGATTGGGTCTCCAGGTTTGGGGTATAGGTTGCGCAGACGGTCTCGAAGGGTCACGACGAGTGTCATGCCATGCTCCTCATGGCGGGCAGAGAGATGCCTCCAAGCATCATGCGGTCGAGGTGTACCACTACGGGGGTCTGAAGGGTCTTCACCCTTTTCTCCAAATTGGAAGTGGCGTAATGCGTGTGATTGATTGTCAGGAAGAGCGCGGAGCAGGGTGTTGAAGGCGCGCAGCAACACATGAGCACTTGCGGTGTCCAGGGGCCGTTTGAGGTAGTACTCCCCCAATCCGTACTCCGCCGCCCAGGACAGGAAAAGATCCTTCCAGGCTAGGAATTCTCTGCTTCCCAGTTGCGGTGGGGAGAGCTCCCGCTGTCCTAGGCCTAGCTGCACCATGGACGCGGCGGTAAGGGTCACGGCCGCCGGATCGACGTTGCCGCCGCCCTCTACTTCACTCATGGTGCCTTTAGACTCGCGTCCTGTGCTCCTCTAGCCTCCCAGAAAGTAGGAACGCACCCTCCCGACCTGCCAGTGAGGCGAGATGGGCCGGGCAAATTTCGGCAGCAATTCGCCGGGCCCACTTTGGCCCCAGATTTCTGCCGAGAGCCCTAGGCTCTTTAGGAATCTGCCTAGGTAATCCCTGGACCCTACACAACAATCCCAGCCACCCCGCCGCCTTGCCCAACCCAAGAGACACGGGTGGGCACTCAGGGGTGAGGTAGGGAAGGACGTGGAGGACGGGAGTGTCGCTCATGCCCTCCCTCAGGCCTCTATGGTGTGCACGACGGCCTGCCTGGCCTCGCGCGCAGTCCCTGGACGCCTTCGCTGCCCTCTTATGGCCTGCGCGTCCTGTTTTAGCCCGCCGACCCTAGCCAATCTTGCGGACCTATGGTGGCCGCCACCTTTTTTTGGCTCCTACGGTCAGCTCCAGTGCTTCTTAGGCCCTGGCCATGGCTCTGATACCATGAGAATGCAGCTACGAATGAAACGCAATCAACGGCGCTGCAAATGGTGGTCAAATGGCCATGGTAGATGTAGATCTAGCTCGCGGCTAACAAAAAAAGTACAAGTATCCTAGTCACACGGAACAACCTTGTTACGGGTGAGGCTCGCTAGTCGAGCCTCACCCGTCGGCCGGTGAGCGAAGCTCACCGGCCAACAGCGAGGTCGAGGGCGAACTCGTCCCTCGACCCGGAAAAGTCGCGGCACTGGTCGCACCTACCCACGAACGGCCAAACTAGGCCAGATATTAGCAAACCTATTCTAGTCCTAAGAAACAACAGTCAGGAGGTCTCGATTAGGTTTGTTAAGCAAGGTGACATAGCATCCTAGTGCAAGTCAAAGGACTCAATTAGGTTAGGCCGCAGGCATGGGCCGACGGCCGGTGGGAGACAGATGACAGCGCGGCCAAGGAGACGGAAGGCCGTGCATCGTAGGTGGTCTCCGGGTCTAGCGTGGATCACCACCGGCCGCCAGGTCCACATGCACTGCACACCCACGGCCACACACAAGGCAAAAATATATATACATAGGATTATCAACATCTGTCCAATTAAAGAGCAAGCTTTTTGAGGGGGGGGGGGAGAGGGAGATGGTTAGGGAGATTACATGTACATAAGTGAAAATGTTTCCGTCTCATCACAATACAGTGCCCGGTATACACCCTAGATACACTTGGACTGTTGGGGGATGGGGGGGCGATGTCATCAAGCGAATCATGAACACGTCCCATATCGACCCAGTGGTAAAGTCTCATGATGTCCTGTTCGTACACACAAGGAAGTAACTATTACAAAAACATTTAGGGGACACAAACCATCCATGAAAAGTCTAACCAATGGTCATCTCAAGCAAGAAGATGGGTACTCCAAGGACCATTTTAGCTTTATTATGATTACAATATATTCTTCATGTTATCTCCACGAAGTGCATAACAATTTTTTTTACAGCTAGAACTTACTCTGTTCACCAAGAGACTCTGTTCTTAGTGCAAGTTTTGTATCATGAAGAACGCAATGATCAAACCGCCGTGAGCAAAGACAAACTGGGACTTCTTGAAGCAAAGGGAGAGGTCATATGGACCATTCGTATGAATAAAAATGGTTTTGGAAAATTCATCGCGTTCTTTGGGTACTCAAGGCTCACGTTCCAAGTAGCACAAGCCAAGAAAAACACATATGGGCTAGTGTCTAGTTTCACTCTTGTCCCAAAAGCATCCGCTGGCTGAATTTGAGGCGAAAGGATTTTTACGATGGAGAATCCATCGTGTTACTCCCCCTCCTCTCTTGGTATGTTGTTGGGGTCGTTTTTATTGCGTGGCAATATCACATGGAAAGAGAAGGATCATTTTTTTTCAACCGCACCCTATGATGACCTTGTCCATATGTAGTGAAACGGCAAAACTCCCCGCCTCCTTGGACTACACTTTCCGAGTACATCCGCTTTGGTTCTAATGTTTGTCAAAGAATGGTCTAGCATCGTTACAACTATTTTTCGAGGAAATTTGGGTTACCACATTGTTTGTGTTGTTGAACCAAGCCATGTTCATCTATGAGCCAATGTCATGCCACATCACATGAAAAGTTTCCAACATTGCACAAGGCACACCCGTTATACATTGTTGCGTGCTCTAAGACTACACAAAAAATGGCTTGTAGAATGAGTGGTGGTTAGCCAATTTCTAGGTCCATGCAAACCAGATATCAGCGGCAACCTTCGTGGCAACTGGTGCACCACCGACCAACCCGACAGCTAATATAGGGACGGATCCCTCGGGCTCGGAAAATCATATGCTATTGCCACTGCCCGTCATGTGGACACCTGGCATGATGAGAGGCACCAGCCGAAAAGTGCCAATCAACAAAGACATGTACCAGTAGTTATTGGGACTCAAGAGCCTCAACACCCATCTGGTGTAGAAAACCTAGTGGCAATGGAGGATTTTGGAATTCCCGTGCGTGTAAAACAATTACATTTTACATCGTTCAAGTGAGGCCTAAATTCAACCAGCACTTTCCAAGCTATTTGATTCCACAAACTCCAAGGGACCAAAAGTCATAATGTGGTTTTAGATTTTGGAGGTGTACTTCACAACTATTGGGGTCAGCAATGACAAGAAGAAGATTGACCTCGCGAACCCACTTTTATGTGCCTCAGATTTTGTTTGCTGGTTCAATCTAATGATCATCCAATGCCAGTAGGAGACTGACCACTGGCTAATGCGACCACTCTCGCATCGTCAACCGCATGCGTACTTCCTCTCCAGCAAATTGATCAGACATGGCACAAATCTCCCATGCCACCGGAAACGTGGAGTGACTTTGCACGCGCTACTCTCGCTCCTCTTGGAAAGCTGGATGAGAAGTCTGACGCATGGGACAAACTCAAACATTTGCGTCAATAGTCAAGTGTGGCGGAATGTACCCTGCAAAATCATGACCAGCAATGACTTTGCCCCTGAAAAACTATGTTTATACTACATCAAGCGAGATCCTCAGCGAGCAATCGTCAATTTTGGCATCCAAGATGACCTTTCATAAATGATCATGGTAGCCAATCGTTTCTATAGCACTGAATACAACACTCGGATGCATGAATCCAACGTTTAGCAATTGCAAAGCCATCATTCTTATCGTGACAGAGGGAAGTCGCGATTGACAAAAACCTTGTCTCCAATGGAGATACGCGCCGTCTATCAATGCGATCAATGGCTCTACTAGAATTACAGGAAGCCGGGCCATATCTTGCCTGACTGTCAGAAAAAAACATCAGCAAACCAAAAAGGGAGGGTTTCACATGGATAATATGAGGAGTCAAGAATGGACAATGGGAAGGAGTAGAGAGGGATTCTCCTGTCCTGTAAAAAAACTCTACGTGGATTGATTGCCCTTGTGAACGGCTCCCATGGCCACAGACAAGGGTTCCTAAGATCCTAAAGTTTGACGAGGGGTACGTTAGTAATGTAGCTAAGAGTGCAATGGAGGGATTGTAAAATTGTAAGATGGTAGCAGCATCACTAGTTGGAGGAGCCTCTCGGAGTCTTGTAAGCAATGACATTGTTCAAAATCTGGGTTTGAAAACCAAACCGAGGGTGTTTGAAGAAAAACTATTCACGGACGACCACAGAACCATCGACTTTGCAAACCACTCCAAGTACGACTTAGAGGTCTGCACGACGTAACGACATAGAGAAATTGCCCAATGAAAGACCACAAAATCATCCTCGAGTGAGATTTCCTGTAACGGCACAACCCACAAGTAGACTGGAGCAGCGGAACGGTCTACGTCAGCATTGTGACAGAAAATGGAACCTACCACTACTCAAGTAACCCACGATACAATGGCGTTGAGACGATGAAGCAGATGTGGAAGCAACAAAGGAAGTTGTGGAGGCCACAAAACGCCAACTGATATCGCTCGATGTGGCTAAGAGGTACCTGAAGCGTGGAATTCATGTAGGGATAGTCCACATGGAAGCATGTGAAGCAGAAGAAACTACTGTTGCTGTGGCAACCACAACAACCTCAACACTTGAGAAGTTTGTAGCCGTACCAGAGGATTTTGCAGTACTCATGAAGGAGTTTGAAAGTGTTTTTCCAGACAAACTATCCCATGAGATACCTCTACAGTGAAACAACAACCGAAAGATAAACCCGAAGCCGGTCAGCAAACCGAGGATGAAGGAAACCTATTGGATGAGAGATCACTAGCTAAACAAACCCACAAAGCAGCCGGATCAGATGCTCAATTGGGGGTTCATCTGACATTCCACGTCACCTTACCCAGCACATGTACTTTTGTGAGGAAGAAAACTGGCGAGATGCGAATGTGCATGGACTATTGAGTGTCGAACGTCATCACCATGAAGAACTAATACCCTCTTCCACAAGTAGATGAACTTTTCAGCCAACTCCGTCGGACCCAAATTTTAGCAGACTTGTTTATGCAATGGGAATCACAAGATCCACTTTTGATGAGGACGACACGAAAACACCATTCAATATGAGGTACGGGGACTTTGAGTTCACGGTCATGCAAGTTGCAATCATGAATGCCTTAAAAAGGTTATAAAAACAATTAACATATTCCGCTAGTACCCTGACATTCTCATCGTCTTGTACCTCGACGAAATCGGGGTGTATAGCCGCACCCCAAAGGAGAACAATGGACATCTCTGCAGAATTCTAGGTGTTTTATAATGATATCATTTTTAGAAAACTGTCAAAGTGCGAAGTCACTGTTCCATCAAATTTATAGGCCACATCATCGGCGATGGAGGAATCAGGAATAAAAGAAGCATGGAAGTGGACACTCATTAGCCAATGCTCACAAATGTTTGACACATTTAAGTGGTTTTGAGATTCTATAACTACAACCACTGATTCGTATACGACTTCTCTCCAGTGTTAGAGAATCTCTCCAATGTAACCCAAACACTGGACAGTGGAATCCAAGAACCATCGAACAAGAAACGTTGGACTACATCATAGCCAAAGACACGTCCAATCGAGCCATTGGAGCCATTCTCCTCCAAGGATATGGCGGTGGAGAAAAACCTGTCACATACAAATCAAGAAAACTATACTGGTTGGTGCTCAACTACTCAGATCACAAGAAAGAAATAGTGCCCATCGTACATGCATTGAGTACATTACGGTGCTCCCTAGAATGTTGACAATGCCTGGTCCGTACTGGCAATCACATCATGAAATAGCTCAAGGCTCATCCGAATGTGAGCCATTGACAAACTCGATGGATGGAGTGCCTCGAGTCCAACTTTGACTATGACATTGAGTAACATTCTCAAAAGAATAATTCGGCACATTCTCTAAAGTGATGACCAGATTTTATGGCCAAAATCAACACTTTGCTCATTGAATAAGAACTGTACCTAAAAAAAGGCTATTCCCGAAGAGCTACGAGGGGTTTGGTGGCTGCAAAAATACTAATTTCTGGTTCGATGACCCCTATTGGCAACGACAACACACTTGCGAAGCCAATGGACGTGTCAGCCTTTTGCAATTTGTGTGAAGTCTGTGACAAAAAAAATCATCACACAAGGCCATCTGTCCTACTCCAATACTTACATGTTTTGACAGAGCTACAGATTGACATCAGCATGGACTTTGTGATGGGTTTGCCTACCATTTCCAAAAGTTACAATGCCATTCTTGTCGTAGTGGACAAATAATCAAACATGTCGAACTTCATCTTGACGACAGCTATTGTCACCATAGAAGGAATAGCGCAACTACATTTAAATCAGATTGTACAGCTGCATGGTGTGTCACGTACCATCATCGCGAACAGTGAGGACCACTCTACTAGCAGTTTTTGCCACATATTGATGAATCATTATGGGAGTTGGATCTAGCTACTTACCACATTCCATTCTGAAACAGATGAAAAAATAGAGCAAACCAATCAGACGCTCGAACAACTCCTCTCAACAGTATGCAACCCACACAACACTGATTAGACAGCCAAGCTACAGACCGCTGAACTCGCGTAGAACTCCATTACTTCCACCGCAACAAGTAAAATTCCTTTCAGAGTGGTTTACGACAAACTTCTCGCCACACCGGCTGGATTGTAGAGTCACAACAACATTCTTGTGGTGAATATCCACCTTAGGAACTTCTAAAGTGTTTTGAAGGAAAAAGTTCAGGCCCTTGGGAAGACAAAACTAGACATGAAGCGGGCGGCTGACTGAGAACGCAGCAATGACGTGTTCAGCGCTGGTGGTCGCATCCTCCTTGGCTCGCCGAACATCAAACTCTGAGGACATGATTTCGCAAAAACCAAACCCCACTGGTCAAGATCATTTGAGATTCATCAAATGCAAACCCTATTGTCGCTCAAATTTGTCTGCTTGACAACATGAAGGTTCGTAATGTTTTCCAGATCAGCATGCTCAAGCACTGCTGGGATCTCAGCACAAACATACCTGGTTGGGAAATCACACCACCACCTCCTGTACAAGCAGATGGGGATAAGGAGTACATGATTGAAGATATCCTCTAAATTTGACGAGGTGGAAAAACGACCGAGGACTTGGTTAAGTGGCATGGCTACGACAAGGCGCACAACAGCTAGGAGCCTTACAACAACCCACAAGATGTAGATGATCTGATTGATGGGTATCACTATCCTCTCTGGTCTACATCTCCTCGAAGACTGCGACGTCGCGGCTAAAAGGGGGGAATGTGTTATGTCAATGACAAACACAAGTGCCTAAACGTTGCGATTGGGAATTTTTTTCATTAGATTTTTAGTCCACTGCTCGGCAACCTCATGATTTGTACGTAGGTAGGCCAAGTGAATTTTGGCTAATCTACTTGACCTCTGATGTTTTGCCCAAGATTTTGCCCATTTCTTTGACTACTTTCGAAAATGGTCGATAGAGGTATTCCAAACTAATTCCATGTTTTGACATTGTTTGATAGATGTATCGATTACGGTGGATCCTTTCAAACCAGTTCCTCAATATTCTCAAAGGTACAAACTTCTCAGTAAAAATTTCTTGAAAGAGCCACTCACGGCACGACCTCGCACGCGTTGCTCGAGTCAAGGGGTGAGGTTCTAGCATATGCCTCATTCTCATTCTTGGCATTTCATGAATGTGATGGACTCACTCAAAACTTCTCATCATATTACATTTACTACTGAATAAAAAAATCCATTTTCCCAAGTCCTCTACTCGCTTTTTGTCCCACACCTCATCCTTGTGAACCATCTACATTATGCTCTACGTAACAGCATGTGCACTATATGTTACGTACCAAACGTACATGAGTCCCTAATCTTCCCAAGTGGGCATTTTTGTCATTACACAAACAGCCCATCACATCACAAGAACTGCAATATTCACTCCGACGGTCCGGGGAAAAGTGGCCAACTACACTGCTTTCAGTGGATATTCCCGAACCTTCCGACAACTTTGACCACTCTCACCAACCTACGAGCAAGAGTTTCACGACCTTTCGGTCGACGCCTTGACACATCACAACGAGTCCGGATTTCATAAAGATGCATCTCGCATCTTCATTGTCGATTCTTGAAGACCCTCAATTCTTGGTGGACTGTCTTGAATCCGACCACTCATGACACGACTCCGCACGCATCACTTGACAATCGACCTGTTGACCCCAAGTATGCTTCATTCGTAACTTGACACTTGTACATGTATGCTCCATCATTTGGACACTAGTCATAGGTGTAAGCTTACCGTCAATCATGAAATACTCAAGTGTCCTGAATTCAAAATCGTGTTTTCCCTCGCAGATTCTACATGTTCACCATCTACTCTCAGTTCGGCTTAACACCTGGTATCAGAGCGCAACAGTGCTGGAGAGGCATTAGAATACTTTACTCATCTGGAGGACTACCTTCCACAAGCCGTCAGTGCATCTTGCATGTCAAGACTTTGCAAACTTTGCTGCTGCGACGTGAGGCAAGCGAGCGCAACTGATGACCAGCATTGGGTGTTCGGCGACGACTTCGGCGTTGGAGGAGCACAACGTGCCAATGCATGTGAACCCTAAAAAGACAGCGAATGGTGGCTTGGCAGGCTTTGCGGTAGCTGGAATGAACCCTACAGCTTCGACAACCAATCCGGTCAAGGACCGGACGGCAATAAACCAGCCGTCCCTACCAACAGCCCCGACGACGACAGATGGCACTGGAGGACAGGCACACATCAATGAGGAACTGGCAAACATAATCTCCGCACTTGAGGGAATCAACAACCACCTACTCCAGCAACTCAACTTTGTAATGGAGGCTCTTCGCAATGCAAGCGCGCATAGAGTGGTGCTCGTGGAGAGAAATCCCTGACTCTTGAGCGAACCCAAAACTCGTCCGGCTCCACTAGAACTGTTTGATCCTACAAACTGAAGAGGACGAACGGTTCTGATGTGGCTGATGAGTTTGGAGGTGTACTTTACCGCTATTGGGGAAAACGATAATCAAAATAAATTTGACCTTGCGGCTGCGCTTTTGCATGGCATGGCGTTAAGTTTGTGGTCTGTCATAAAGATCATCCAACGGCTTCAGGAGAACTGCAGAATCTCAACTCACGGAGTCCGTCTCACATCACCAACCACAGGCATTCTACCATTGGAGCAAATCAACCCATAGTGGCAAGATGCATCGATTCCACCAAATGACTGGAATCAATTTTTGCCTGCGATGCTCGCACCCTTTGGATGACTGAAAGAAAAGTGGGACGTACGGATCAAGATCCAGTGTCTACTTCAACTATATAGCGTGGCGGAGTACACACGGAGATTCCGGGAAGTTATCATCGGAGCAGACATCACCCCCAACGACCTCTGTTTTCACTACAACAACGGCTTCATGAGAGATGTATGGTGATCAATTACTATTCTTGGCATCCAACACGACTTGCCATGGATGATCCAGTAGCACAAGGGATGGATAACGCTGACTACAATGCTCAGATCTAGGAATCCTACAGCTGGTGACCGCATAACCACAATTGTCATGGAAATGGAAAAAACCAGTCGACGGACTCCTTGACTCTGGTAGAAGTATATGCTGTCAACCACAGAGATACGCAAACCTGGTACAACTAAAGAAAAAGCGACACATTGCTTGCAACTATTGCAGCAAGTTGCAGGCTAAAAAGAGGGAGAAGTCACAAAAAAATGAGTCCGGAAACGGTAATGGACAAGAGAAAAAGGGGCAACTCTTGTTTATGAGGAGAGATATGCACCAAACGATCGCCCATTCAAATGGCCCACATCGTCGCAGAGGATTTCTGGGATCCCAAAGATTGATGAGGGGTATGTGGACGACCAACCGGTGACATTGCTCAAAATTCAACCTCGAGGATGCAGAAGCCGCATAGTGTTATTGGACGGAGGAGCTTCACACAACTTTGTAAGCAAGGACATGGTTCACAAGCGAGGTTTGCAGACCGAACCAGGGGTGTTTGAAGGAAAAACCATCGACGGGAGACTACAGATGAAGAGACTCCGAGAACCACTACGATTGACGGTGGGAGTTTTACGGGATGTAACGGATTGGAGGTTTTGTCCAATGAGCGACCACACAATCATCCGTGGATCAGATTTTCGCGTACAATACAGTCCGCATGTCGACTCGAACATCGACAATGTCTACTTTGAGATTGACGCTGCGAAACGTCAACTTCCACGTGCGAGACAGAAGCCAACAACGGAAGTAGCAGAGGTAGAAGCAGTAGAGAAAGGCACAAACTACAAGAAGTGACAACCAATATAGCTGATACTTCTCAATGAGGCCAAGCACTGTCTACGA
The DNA here is from genome assembly GCA_023375785.1 of Penium margaritaceum. Lineage (NCBI taxonomy): Eukaryota > Viridiplantae > Streptophyta > Zygnematophyceae > Desmidiales > Peniaceae > Penium > Penium margaritaceum. The sequence goes on from SZWC01005276.1 coordinate 113,255, forward strand.
CGTAGAGCTCGTGCGTAGCTCATACATATCAAACCAATGGGACAAGCGGAAGTGGCAGGAGTTGACTCATCATTAGCCTCATCAGCCTCATTGGCCTCGACGAAGTTTGCGATGATACTTGAAGAGTTCACACCCCTCATCAAGGAGTTTGCGAACGTCTTCCCCGATGAACTCCCGAGGACTTTACCTCTCCAACGAGACATTGACCATCGCATCAAACTCATGATGGGCAGCAGACCCATTGTCCGAGGGGCCTATCGGATGAGCGATTACGCTGATGAGCTGAGAAAGGAGCTCAGCGAGATGCTCGGTAAGGGGTTAATCTGCCCATCCACGTCACCATACGCCGCACAAGTATTATTCGGACGAAGAAGAAAGAAAACTTACGAGATGTGGATGTGCGTGGATTTCGGACGTTGAACGGGGCTACCATCAAGAACTGCTACCCTCTTCCCCGAGCTAATGAACTTTTTGACCAACTTCGAGGGGCCCGAATACTCAACAAGATCGACTTACATACTAGATATCACCAGATACGCGTGGCAGCCGCTGACATCGAGAAAACAACCTTTTGAACCCGCTACAGACACTTTGAGTTCACAGTCATGCCGTTTGGACTCACGAATGCCCTATCGACGTTTATGGTGGTAATGAACAACATTTTTGTCTGTACCTCGATGATTTTGTCGTGGTGCACTTTGATGACATTCTAGTGTACAACCATACCCCGGAGGAGCACGATGGACATCTTCGAAAATTTCTCAAAGTTTTTCAAAAAGATAATCTTTTTAGAAAGTCATCGAAATGCAACTTCGGTTGTCCTTAGATTGAGTTTTTGGATCATGTCATCAATGGCAGTTGGATCACCATGGATCTGAAAAGATTGGCATCAGTCGCTGATTGGCCAACGTCAACCAACTGTCGAGAAATTACGGTATTTCTCAGATTTAGTAATTACTACCGACTATTTGTGCGTGACTACGCCCGAGCGTCGACGCCTGTTTTTTACTTCATTTGACAAGAAAACGAGTCGCGGTGGGGGGAAAACAAACAAGAGGCGTACACTGCTTTACAATATGCTCTAACCACGATGCCAACCATATGATTAGCCAATCCAACGATCGAGTACGTCATGGCTACGGATGCATCAGACCGAGCCACTGGCGCGGTTCTTCTACACGACCATGGCAACGGCAAACAACTGGTCACCTGCATGTCTCAAAAAGTGCGAGGACCGAAACTCAACTTTGCGGTCCATGAAAAGGAGATGCTAGCGGTCGTGCACACATTCAAGACGTGGCAATGCTACCTCGAGTATTCCCGATGCATCGTGTGCACCGACCAGCACGGGCTGAAGTATTTGAAGACACAACCGAATCTCAGCCAACGTAAAACCCGATGGATGGAGTTCCTACAGTTTAGGTCCGACTACGAAATCGAGTACTGGCCAGGCAAAACCAATCCGACGGACGCACTCAGCCGCCAACCAGATTTAATGGCGGGCATGGTAACCCTATAGCAATTGCGAGACCCCTATCTCGAGCAATTGTTTGGACGAGGCTACGACCAGCACGACGGATATGATAAAACGAATTTCAGGTTTGACGCACCCTATTGGCAACGACGCTTCACTCGCCAAGTGGTTGTTCCCCCGAACAACGAGCTTCGCCGTATGCTGCTCCAAGAACGCCACGACATAGATCCAAGTGGACACTTTGTAGAGGACAAGACGCTGGTGAACCTGGTACAAAACTATTAGTGGGAGAAGATGCAATCCAACGTGGCCGACCTGTGCAAAAATTGCGACACATATCAGCAACATAATTCTCGTCGCACAAGGCCACCCGGGCTTCTACAGCCGCTCTAGGTGCCGACGGCACCGTGGACAGACATCTCCATGGACTTTGTCACAGGATTACCGGTCACAACCGAGGGTTATGACGTAATCCTCGTGGTTGTTGACAGGTTTTCCAAAATGTCTCACTTCATCCGGACATCGACTGCCGATACCACCAAAGGAACAGTATGACTATTTTTAAAAAATCATCGTGCGGTTGTACGGCGTACCGAGAACCATCACGAGTGATGGAGACGGTCAATGTACCAGTCGTTTTTGGCGCGAACTGATGACTGGTTACGGTAACAGATGTCAACTTTCAAGGGCGTTTCATCCTCAAACCGACAGTAAACTTTAGCGGACAAATCGGACGCTCGAACAATTCCTCCGAGTGCTATGGAAACCTTGTGAAATGGATTGGGCACAAAAATTCCCGACTGCTAATATCGCATATAACTCGGCAGTTTCCACCGCAACAGGTAAAACTCCTTTTGAAGTAGTGTATGGCAAACTTCTTGCCACACCAGGCAGACGTCAAAGTCACAATAGTCCAGTAGTCCACGTGCAACGACGGGACTTCACCACCATATGGGATGAAACATGGCAAACTCTTGCAAGGACGCAAGCAGCGATGAAGCGAGAGCTAGAGATACTAAGCAGCAGGTTGGGGCAGCTGCGTTGTTGATGCAGCGTGCTGGCTTCCACGCTTGTTGCTGAAGTCTGTTGCCCCCTTAGTCCGCTGCTCTAGAGACCAAGTCTGGATGCTCTCGGTTTGTTACTCAGAGGTGCGCACGCCAATGTTAGCGCCAGAAAGCAGTTGAAAACTGGAAGCAACTGAATAGGAGTGAAGAATGAACAACAATGGGAGACCCCTCCAAGTTCTAGCTCCCCCTAGCTTTGTAGAGCTTGTTTCTCAGTTCACCAGCCAATAAGGAAAAAGCTCTCTTTTCAGGCTGGCATGTTTTCTCAGTGAGCCTTGCCAGACGACCGACAGCCCAAACCCGGGCGTCGTCCGTTTTGCCTGAAAACCGGACCATACTGTAATACGCACGCTACAAACGCAGTCGTGCAGTCAGAATCAGCTAGAAAAATAGCAGTGAGGAGTCCTGGCTGCCTAAACCCAGGCAGCGTCTACGCCAACCCTTGGTAGCAATTATGCCAGAAAAACATGAAACTTGGACCCAGAGCATGACATAGCACTACAAACGCAACAATGCAGTCAAACACGATGCTGGACGCATGCAGGCAGCATATGCAGCGATAGTGCCTGCCGGCAGCACGAATGCCGAGGAGGTCTACCGATGGAGCTGAGCACGAAGGAGGGAGGAGGCCCCAGTGAACCACGTGTAGGCCTCCGCGTGCGTCGGCTCCACTGGATGACACTCCATCAACGTCGGGTCTCACCGTCACTCATCTGCACGCCGATGTGAGACACAAACCAACAGCGAGCAGCTAACCGACATCGCAGCGAGTTCAACTCGGCGAACATCAAGCTCCAAGGAAAGGACTATTTGAAGCTCCAACCTCGGTGGTTGGGACCATTTGAGATTGAGCACATGGAGACTCCTGTGGTTGCGCGACTCAAACTCCCCGACACCATTCACATTCATACGGTGTTCCACGTCAGCAGACTCAAGCACTACCGGGACCTCGGAGAGAACTTCACTGGCAGAGATGTTCCTGCTCTGCCTCCCGTTCAAGTGGAAGAAGACACGGAGTACGTCATCGAGGACATCCTCGGCCATCGACGACGAGGCATGCTAACAGAACATCTCGTCAAGTGGCATGGCCACAATGTCGCGCATAACAGCTGGGAACCCTACGACAACCTCCGAGACGTCAATCACCTCATTGACTGTTTCTACTTGTTGTGCTTTGTGCCGTTCCTGTACAGTTTACTGTGACCACTCGGCCGTGTCCATACTCGTGCAGATCCCTGAGGCAGGCGGCCCTGGTGACACCAGCGCGACGACAGGCGGCGGACTACCCGTCCGGAGCTGACCGACCACTGTTCCAGAGCCCCAGATGTCACCGGGACTTCTTACTGTGACTTCCACGTCTTGCAGGCGCCTTTCGGCGGACTGGGCATGAGGCCCATTTGCATGTTTTTGCATTATATACTCGCTGTCCGTCGATGGATGCATGCATGTGACCAGTCGTTGCGTGCGTCTTTTGATTCTGCACGTCTAGGTTCAGACGGCGTAGGATTCTGACATGNCCTGGACCTGTCAGTTGTCATCTCTCTCTGCATTTACTAAGCTATTGAAGCTTATGAGACTTTGCGCGTCTCCCTAGTCTGATCCTTGCTGTTTCTTGCACCTGCCTGTTTGCTAGTGCGTCAGCTGACTGGACAGTGTCGCCACGTCAGCAGCAGCAAGGCTAGGAAGCTTCCTAGCAGTTTCTAATGGTATCAGAGCTGTGAGACAGATCTCACCGAGCTGCGCAGCAGAGACGCAGCGGAGCAGCAGCAGTGAGAGTCACCGCTGCAGCAGATCTTCTGGGACCCGTTGGAGACGGTCGACCGCCGTCAACGTGAGACCGCAGCTGCAGAGACAGCAGCAGCGACGCTTACCACCACGTAGAGAGGCGTGGCGACGGCGGTGCCAGCAGTCCTCCCACAGCCGCAGCAGCTGAGTAGCAGCAGCAGTGCAGCAGCCACAGCCGCAGCAGCAGCGTGACAGCAGCCGCGGCAGCAGCAGCGCAGCAGCAGCGGCGACAGCAGCAGCGCAGCAGCCGCAGCGGCGGCGGCGGCAACAGCAGCCGCA